>SNQJ01S0082211.1:0-15699 GCA_010110895.2 Picea sitchensis
TATTGACTTTGGAGCAACCTGGAGGCCCTACTCCTCCATAACCTGAAAAGATTATCAGTTGGTAAAATTAAATGTAATTACTGTTGTGAACTAAGGTTTGATTGTGGGAAAAACTCTACAGTGAAATGGGCACTTGGATCACCTCAAAAACCTGAAAATTAGTTTATCAGTTGAGAAACTTAAATGTAGTTACTGTTGTGAGTTCTATTGACCAGAACTTGACTAGATAGCAGATTCAATAACATGGAGGTAAGTCAATCATTGATTTCTAAGGATTATTCCTATTAAATGAACAGAATCTGCAATAGAGATAGGAATTGACATATTAAATGAACAGAATCTGCAATAAAGATAAGAATTGACATAAGGATTGTCCCTATTGAATGAACAGAATCTACAATCGAGATAAGAATTGTCGTTTGATTTTTATTGGATGAACAAAATCTACAATAGATATAAGGAAAAGCTGGAGGCCCTACTCCTCCATAACCTGAAAAGATTGTCAGTTGGTAAAATTAAATGTAATTACTGTTGTGAACTAAGGTTTGATTGTGGGAAAAACTTTACAGTTAAATGAGTACTTGGATCAGCTCAAAAATCTGAAAAGTTTATCAGTAGAGAAATTTAAATGTAGTTACTGTTGTGAGTTCTATTGACCAGAACTTAACTAGATAACAGATTCCGTAACAGGGAAGTAAGTCAATCGTTGATTTCTATTTACTTTGCTCCATCCTTATTGGATAAAGGGAATTTGCAATTAAGATAAGGATTGTTCTTATTAAATGAACATAAATCTGCAATAGAGATAAGAATTGACATAAGGATTGTCTCTATTGAATGAACAAAATCTACAATTTAAATAAGAATTGTCGTTTGATTTTCATTGGATGAACAAAATCTATAATAGATATAAGGAAAAGCTGGAGGCCCTACTCCTCCATAACTTGAAAAGATTATCAGTTGGTAAAATTAAATGTAATTACTGTTGTGAACCAAAGTTTGATTGTGGGAAAAACTCTACAGTCAAATGGGCATTTGGATGACTTCAAAAAACCTGAAAAGAAAAACTTAAATGTAGTTACTGTTGTGAGTTCTATTGACCAGAACTTAACTAGATAGCAGATTCCTTAACATGGAGAGCAAAGTCAACAGTTGATTTCTATTTACTTTGTTCCATGTCTATTAGATAAACCTAATCTGCAATTGAGATAAGGATTGTCCTTATTAAATTAACAGAGTCTGCAATAGATATAAGGATTGTCCCTATTAAATTGAATGAATAGAATCTGCAATCAAGATAAGGATGGTAGTTTGATGTTCATTGGATGAACAAAATCTGCAATAAATATAAAGATTGCAATAAATATAAAGATTGTGGTTTAATTGTGAAAAAAACTTTACAGTTAAGTGTACTTGAATCACCTCCTGAAAAGTTTATCGATTGAGAAAATTAAATGTAATTATTGTTGTAACCTAAGTAAGTTTGATTGTGAAAAAAACTTTACAGTTAAGTACACTCGGATCAGAGAAATCTTTGGATGAGTAACTGATCTTTGGATGGGTATCTACATTTACATTCAGTCTCACTTTTTTATTATTAGTATGAACATCAATCAAATTGCAAAAAACGTGACTCCTGATATTTCAAACCTTCCGGCATCTTCGCTCGCAAATTTTTCGGTTCTTTCACGTGCATGCAGTGCACAAAAGTTGACAAGATTTTATCTTATGATTTTCGTCTGTATTTAAATGTAAAAGACGCCAAATAGATTGAGGATTTTCCGTCGTCACAATGTTTTTAAGAGATATATTCTCATTCGCATCGTTGAAGAAGGGCACGTCCGAATCCCGAGGAGTCATTATTCCCCGGGCTTTAAGCATTTGTTAATTGGCAATCCGAAATCATTCAGAGAACCTCAGCATCCGGCGGCGTAATTGACGACGACATAAGTGGCACATGAGCGATTCGACTTAAATTCATCCATTACACCAGTCAAGAATTAATTAATTACATGAAATATCATCCACAATTCCAAACTTTCCCACTCAGGAGTACCAAATCTGTTTATTGTGTTAAATTAATCCATATAAAATTGGATAGCAGGCTATATCATCTACATCTCTACCAAATTTGTGTGACAAATTATACATCAAAAATAAAAATCATATGCGCCAAATTCAATAGATACTCCAGTCAAGAATAATTCGTGTGGTCGTTGAGTAAAATATGTTGGTCTGCATATTAGGCCTGCAAAATATAGTTGTTTTCTATCGGTGCAGATGCCGATATAACTTCCCATTGCGTCACTGCAAGAGTCACTCTATGTAATATAAAACCAGCGAATCTTCTACCATATTACGATTTACTAGTTAAGTGGATTGACATGATACATGATATGGGAAGGATAATACTTACTAGTTAAGTGGATTGACGTGATATGTGAAGGATATATAGTTACAGTTTATGTGGGTTTAATGACTAGCACAGTAGTTATTTAGTTGTTGGTGAATGTCGAAAGGTTGATAAGATGGAATGAATCCTTAAAAGATTATATTAAATTTTATTATTGATTAACAAATAAACGATTGAGCTTCATTTCATTTATCTGGTGTTAATATTTTAATTTCTGTTAATTACTTACGTGGCAATTAGTTAGCTATCAAAGTAATTTTTAAATATGATTAAGTAAATGTAAAAAAGTAAACACATAAACTGATATCTTTATAATAGCTGGGAAGTTAATGATTGAAATCACAGCAATTTATTTTGTGTGACTACTAAGAATATTCCAGCCATATTTAATCCTGTCCATAAAAAAACTTATTAAGCACTAAACCCCTATTAAATCTGCCCATTATCAATAGGTATGTGCATTTCGGCGTAATTAAGAATACGTGTTTCTTTTAAAAAAAATTATAAATTCAAGTTCAAAAAATAAAGTATCTATACTTTTATAGACTTCAGCAGTGAAATCTCTGCGCAATGAAATAATAATTGTTCTCTTTTTTGAATGATATATTCAAATCTGCATCTAAGTGAATTCAGTTCCATTTTAATACTGTACTCTCTTTCTTGAATTTTTATGTTATTCCATTTTATCTTAATTGGTATCAGACCTAGTTTTCTTAGTCACCATAAGGGATCTGTGGATATCTTCGTTTATATATAATTTTTATTTTTTTTTATTTTTTTTTTATTTTTTTATTTTTTTATTATGAAGTATTACACATTATGTCTCTAAAAAAAAGTGAAGATGTCCCTTTCATAAATTTTAGATTTAATTTTTCTAATAATAAAGATTTTAAATTCAATTTTTTTAATAACAATAATAGTTTCTATTAGTAGATTCAAGTTATCCAGTGACAATATCAGGTTATTGGTGGGCTGACCAAGGAGTAGATTTAGATTTTAGATTCAGTTTTTCTAATAACAACAATAGTTTCTGTCAGTAGATTCAAGTTATCCCAATAGTTTCTATTAGTAGATTCAAGTTATCCAGTGGCAATATCAGGTTATTAGTGGGCTGACCAAGGCGTAGATTTAGATTTTAGATTCAACTTTTTTAATAACAACAATAGTTTCTGTTAGTAGATTCAAGTTATCCGGTGGCAATATCAGGTTATTACTGGGCTGACCAAGGAGTAGATTTATAGATGAACAATTTCAAAATAACGCTTCCATCTGGCCAATTTATAGAATTATGTTAGCACCTCTCTCCAATAATATTGAAGGTTCTAATTCTATTCCTTCATTCATTGTTACTACATACGAGTCTATTGCTTTGGAAGTTAATTTTCAAGATAAGAAGATTCCTTGAACTCCAGGTGAAACATTGTTCAAAATCCCCACTTGGAAAGGAACTACATATAAAAATAAAGGGCAACCACAACCTTTGAAGATTCAATGGAGAAAAAAAAGATTTGAATCAATGATTTTGAATCTAATAATAACTTTATAGATGAACTTTTTGTTGTGTTGGATTTGGAAGAAGGAAGTTATGCCAATAATTGTAAAATAGTTAGTTTTTCTATAGTGCAATCCTCAAATCTTTGTAGTGAAATTAGGTTGAAGAAAATTCTAGATGTCAACTGTGAGGATTTAGAGCTTGTAGATATGATTCAAATACTTGATGTATTAGAAAAAACTTGTAATAGGTGGTTTCTTAAGTAAGGATCATAAAAGAAACCAATGTTAATACTGTGTTGAAATGTAGTTGCAAAGTTGGACAAATACCATGATACAAATATACACATACATGGAGAATATATGGAAGAAACTTCTCAAGTAAAAATAGAAATCATGTACTTACTTGGATTGTTTGTGATTTTTTTGTGTACCTAGCATCTACTTACTTGGATTGTTTGTGGCTTTTTTTGTGTACCTAGAAGAGACATTATCCTTGACTATCTTGAAATGGGAAACATAAAAACATATTTTCTCCAAGCAATATGTTTTCATTCTAATTGTTCATTGGGGTCATTGGAATCTTTTAATTCTTTGTCATTTTGGAGAGGATCTCAGTTTCAAAGCAAGAACACCATGTATGTTGCTCTTGGATTCACTGAAGGAAACCAACCTGAATTGGCTTGAGCTATCAATACAAAATTTCCCCATAGATGATATAAAGAAGATGTAAGCAAGACGGTGAACAAAATTATTGCAAAGATCCCTCTCTTGGTTCTTGAAGTGCCTCAACAGACAAATAGTAATAACTCTGACAATGATATTGTACATACAAATTTTGACTATGGCAATGATATTGTACATACAAATTTCAAATTTCACATTAATTAGCATCCTTCCTAAATCAAGAGGAGAGAGAAGATGCTTTCCAGTTAAACTAGGAGGAAATAGTATGAACCAAGAGAAGCAGAAGTGAAATATCTTAATGATAGTGATGCTAGAGATTAGCCATTAAGTAGTAAATTATAATATATATTAAAATTATAAGGGAGACTCTATGTCCCTATTTTGTGTGTCTATATAAAAAGTTCATGTAAGAGATATAACAATGAAATAATAACTTTTCTTATTGTTCACCATCCATTTTGTATCATGTTTATGCTTTGCATTAAGAAAACACATTACATAAATTGATGGAATATAATATTAAAAAAAATAAAATAAATAACTATCTAATATTAATTACTTCTATAACATCCAGGTTTACAAATAAAGATATAAAGAAAATAACATTGGTTTGAGAAAAAAATCTAAGAGAATATCACACATTAATATATAAGTTGGTAGATTGATCTCAACTCAATTTTTTTTTACACAAAGAGATTTGAATCAACTCAATTTTTTTTTTACACAAAGATATTTGAATATCAATTTCTTTTTAATCCCATACTTAATAAATTTGGAATCAAAATAAATCTAATCTCCTTTATATATAATAAATTTGATTTTTTTCATACTATAAAAATTCACAAAATTAATAATAAGAATGAAAGATAATGTGTTGACATTTAATTTTGACATATCAACTAATCCACCTATGGAAGGGATTAACTGAGTACAAAACACCCATTTTTATAGAGAGACTACAATCCATCACATAAGCAATCAATGATTTCCAATGATGCTTATAGAATCCTAATCTTAATCGGTGTTACTTTAGGTCAAATATATATATTTTTTCATCAAAGCAAGAAATAAATGACTTGTGATCCCTTCTTAGCTTTGTTGAACACTGTATCATCCAAGAGAGATGGCCATAATCATCAACATTTATAAGGCCCAACTAGATGCACTCTCATCAAATATTTTTTGTCTCTAGCACATCCTATAAAGTTCAATACTCACACTCCTCACTCATTACCATCAACACCTTGATACAACATTGAGTTGATGGTTGAAAACACTCACCTTAGGATTGATATCATCACCATATTCACTGAGCAATACACTTTAAAAGAAACCATTATTAATGTTGACACCCTCAACTACTAGTGAGTATTTAAGGTTTCAATAAACGAATTACACATATTAGTGAATAACATGGATCAAGAAAATAGTACCAATTAACCGACGTGTGAGTGCAAGCTAATAATGGTCTCTCATGACGCGTTAATGGCAATGCAAACCTAGAATATCAACAATATGTTAACTTGGAGGGATTATTCAAGGTACTTTTACAATGAATTTGAATATGGTGTAAGAAGATGAAACATAGGAAATTGAATTATCTTTCCGAATATACAACTTTTATTCATATAAATTGTGGATAACTAGGTCAAATTTGATTTTTTCTAACAATGATATATTAATTTTCCAACAAAATATAAGGTATATGTTTTCGTTCGTGCAGGTGTTGAGTGTCTTAACGATGGAATTTCGTTCCAAAAACTTGTATAGTTGTAGAGAACCCGCTTTTCTCGTGCCGTGTATTTTTTGAAAATTTTCAATATTAATTTTATATATTTTTAAAATTATCAAAGTCAACATATGCCTGAAATTACAACACATTGTGTTTGTGCAAGCTAAAAGGGTCTTAACATCAATTTTTTTTTTTTTTTAGTTCGTAGGTATTGGTCTCCTCTAGTGTCACATATAACTCATTTGAGAAATGGTTAAACCGAGAAAAATTTATAGCAAAAATAAGAGAGGTATGTATTATAGGATTTTGAGATATATGTAGACACAAATAGATTAAAAATAGTAAACAATAATATATATTTTTTAAATTATATATTTGAAATCTACATAGCCAACTCGATTTATGTCAATAGTTTCGTCAACAATTGAATTTTTTATCCTATAGAAAAATAACGCCAAAGATAGAGATATAGAGGGGTATTCACATAAATGGAGGTTTTTATCAATTTGCAGACCGAACCACTAGGTTTGTCATATTGAACCTAAATCCAAGCCAACCAAGTCATAATACACCTTGTCAATCCTGACCAAAAAATTTGAATTCAAACGAGTGTGCACATGCTCTAAGAGCATGCATGTCTTCTAGGAGCACACACACGCTCTAGGAACGCACAAGTGCTCTAGAAACACACACATGCTCTAGGAACACACACATGCTCTAGGAACATGCACATGCTCTAGGAATGCACATGCGCTCCTGGAAATTGTTTCCTTCTTTATCTTTGTCCTCCCTATCCTACATATACTCTCCCCCTCTCTATTTCACTCTCACTCTCCCTCTCTACCCCCCTGTCTGTCTCCCTCTTTCTCTCTCTCACTCCTATACATGGTAAGACCTAGACATGGCAAGACTTAGACATCACAAGACATGGAAATACCTAGAGCTATAACTTACCTTGACATGCCTCAGACTCTCAGCATTCCTTTGTCCACTCGGTCCTTCCATCCATTCCTTCTTCCTCCCTATTTCCTCCTCTCCCTCTTTCCTCCTCTCCATGTGGATTCCGTTTCCATCCATTCCCTCTTCCTCCCTCTTTGTCCCTCCTTCCTTCCTCATTCCTCTCTTCCATCCCTTCCTTCCTGTCTCCACCTTCCCTCCCCCCCCCTCTTTCCTCCTCCGTCCTCCATCCACTCTTTCTTTTATCTCTCCCCTCCTTCTCCTCCTTTCCTCCTCTCCACTCTCTTGTCTCCTTCCATTTCTCTTCCTCCATTCCTCCATTCTCCTTCCTTCCTCCTCCTCCTCCTTCCTTCCTCTTTGTCTCCACTCTCTCCTTTCTATCCTTCTTCCTCCTTCTTCCTCTCCTTTTGTCCCTCTCTCTTCCTCCACCTCTTCTATCCATTTATCTCTTCCTCCATTCCTTTCCTCCAATCTCCTCCTTCCATCCCTCTTTCCTCTTTTGTTCTTTCTTTTTTTTTTTTTTTTTTTTTTTTTTTTTTTTTTTTTTTTTTTTTTTTTTTTTTTTTTTTCTCTTCTCTCCTCCCTCCTTCCACTCCTCCTTCCTCTCATGTCAGTCCTCCATTCCTCTCTCCCTCCTTCCTCCATTTTTTTTTTTTTTTTTTTTTTTTTTCCTTTCCTCCTCCTCTCTCCTCTCCTTCCATTTCTCCTTTGTCTCCTTTCCTCCATTCCTCCTTCCGGCCTCTTTCTTTCTCCTTCCACCTCTCCATTCCTCTCCTTCCTCCTCTCCCCCTCCACTCCTCTTTCCTCTCCTCTTCCTCTCATTGTTTATTCGTCTCCTCCTTCCTCTCCTCTTTCCTCTCATATTTCTTGTTCCTCTCATGGTCGTCTCTCCCTCCACTCTCTCTCACCTCTGCCCCTCTGCCTCCTTCCTCCTTTCCTTTTCCTCTGTCTCCTTCACTCCACTCCTTTTTTTCCTCTCCTTCCTTTCCTCTCCTTTGTTCTTGGGTCCTCACTCTCCTTCCTCCATTTCCTCTTCCTTCCTTAGGTCTCTCTCTTCCACTCCTCTTCCTCCACCTCCTCTTCCTTTCCTCCTCTTTTTTTTTTTTTTTTTTTTTTTTTTTTTTTTTTTTTTTTTTTTTTTTTTTTTTTTTTTTTTTTTTTTTTTTTTTTTTTTTCTCCCTCCTCTCCTTCTCCTTGTCCTCCTTTTGTCTTTCTGTCTCCTTTGTCTTCCTCTCCTTGTCCGTTATTCCTGTCTCATTTTTCCTCCTTGTGTCTTCCTTCCTCCGTGTCTTTGTCCTCCGTTGTTGTCGGGTCCTTTCCTTGTCCAGCCCCTCTTCTTCCATTCCTTCCGTTATCCTCTTCCATGTTCTTTTTTGTCTCGTTGTTGTCCTCTCCTGTCCTCTCTTTCCTTCCTCCTCCTTTCCTGTTTGTCCTCCTTGTCCATCCACTCTTTCTTCTTCCGTTCCTCTTCCTCCTTCTCTGTTTGTTCTTGGTCATCGTTGTCTCTCCCCATTTCTTTATATCTCTATATCCCCTTCCTCTCACATAGTCTCCTCTCTCTCTACCCCTTCTCCCCTCCTCTCCCTAACTCCAACTATCTCTCCTCTCTCTCATACATCTACACCTCCCTTCTCTCTCACCCCTTCCTCTCCTCCCCTCTCCCTATGCCCTCTCTTTGTTTCCCTCTCCTCCCTCTCACACTCAAACACTCCTTGTATCCCTCCTCTCTTTCTTGTCTCCCCCCCTCTCACACGAACATTCTCTCTACCCCTCCTCCCTCCCTCCTCCCACATCCTACCCCCTCTCTCTCTCTCTCTCCTTGTTGTTAGTATCACTCTCCTCTTTCTTTTCCTCTCTTTATCTCTCCTCCTGCCTCATTCTCTTTTGCCCCTAGACCTGCCTCCCTCTCTTTTTGTCCATCTAAAGGCATGTCTCCACAATGAATACAAAAGATATATGCAACAAATAGAGCCTCACACATGTAAGGTGGTGTTAAGTTTTTATTCTTCTCCCAATGGATTACTTATACATGTCAAGAAATAGCCTTGACCTAGACATGTAAATACCTAGGCCAGTAAGCCTAGACATGGCATGACCCTGGAGCCCTATCGATGACCTTGGCGTAGACCATGAAATGGGCCTAGACCATGGCCTAGACCCACAACATAGAGGCTATATTTAGGCTTGATGACCTAGAGCAGAAAGTAGGCCATGACCTAGATCACGACATAAAGTTAGATCTAGATTTAGACAATGACCTCTCTCCTTGTTGTTAGTATCACTCTCACTCTTTCTTTTCCTCTCTTTATCTCTCCCTCCCTGCCTCATTCTCTTTGCCCCTAGTTCTACCTCCCTCTCTTTTTGTCCATCTAAAGGAGAGGCATGTCTCACAATGAATAAAAGATATGTGCAACAGAGAAATAGAGCCTCACATGTAAGGTGAGTGTTAAGTTTTTACTCTTCTCCCAATGGATTACTTATACATCTCAAGAAATGACCTTGACCTAGACATGTAAATACCTAGACGTAAACCTAGACATGGCATGACCTAGACCTATACGATGACCTTGACGTAGACCATGAAATAGACCTAGACCATGACCTAGACCACAACATAGAGAGAGAGCTATATTTAGACGATGACCTAGAGCTTGGCGTAGACCATGACCTAGATCACGACATAAAGTTAGATCTAGATTTAGACAATGACCTAGAGCTTGCCATAGACCATGAAATAGACCCCCCATGCTCTTACTCTCTACCCCTCCTTTATGTCTCCCTGTCCTTCACTCTTTTTTTTTTCCCCTCTCCCCCTCTCACACTCTCTTTCTTCCTCTCTCTGCATCCCCCCTCTCTACATCGCAAGGAAATAAATTGCCTTGACCTATACATGCCAAGACCTAGACCTAAGCCTAGACATAACAATACCTAGACATGGAAAGACTTGGAGCATGACCTATACTTATACGATGTCCATGGTGTACATCATGAAATAGACCTAGACCATGACCTAGACCACGAAATAGAGTTAGAGCTAGATTTAGACGATGATTTAGAGCTTGATGTAGACCATGACATAGAGCTAGATCTATATTTAGACGATAACCTAGAGCTTGACGTAGACCATGGAAATAGACTCCCCTAGATCCATCTAAGCCTAGGCCTAAATTATATTTAACCCTTAACCCCCTCTACAATCGAGCCCTGAGTGCACTATGCATATACCTTGTGTACAACCCTTGCACCCACATCACCCACATCTTGGTGCTCTAACCATTGCTCTATCCTTGAAAACACTTTCAATCCTAAACCTTAGGCCTTAGTTGTCCCCATACCCCTATACATATTTATTCATAAAGATGTTTGGTCTATAATAAATGCTATATCCGTTGCATTAAGAGAGCGCACATGCTTCTGTGGCTTGACTAAGTTTTAGTTGTTGGTCGTTTATGCACAAGAGGAACGCGTGCACGTGCTTTAGTGTGCACACGTTCTAGGAACACATGCACGTTCCTGCTAGGCATTGTTTTGTGCCAAGCACACCCCACCTCATCTATCTTATGGCCGACAAAAATCCATGACAAATTCAAACGAAAATAGCCCTCATAGACAATTTTTACTTATTTTAGTGTTCTTGTTAGATTTATAGAGATTTTTGTGCTATTTCCAGATCATTGTAGGAAAATTTGGAAGACAAATTTGTCAAGTACAATTGGAATTGTTGTTTGTATCTTCTTGATTCTTCTTGGAATTGGAAGACAAATTTGTCCAAGTGAAATTGGAATTGTTGTTTGTATCTTCTTGTGTCTTCTTGAATTGGAAGACAAATTTGTCCATGTGCAATTGGAATTATTGTTTGTATCTTCTTGTGTCTACTTGGAATAGGAAGACAAATTTGTCCAAGTGCAATTGGAATTGTTGTTTGTAATTGGAATTTTTGTTTGTATATTCTTGTGTCTTCTTGGAATTGGAAGACAAATTTGCCCAAGTGCAATTGGAATGATTAGATGTGTCTTCTTTTGTAATAGAAAACAAAATTTCTCCACTTGGTTGTGCCTTATTACACAATACAAAGACAAATTTGTGGTGGGTGTTTGGAATCCAATTTTTATCGTTAAACATGGGGAACCAACGGATTTGAGAAATAAATTCCTCAAGAAAAAATAAACTGATCGAAAAGGTAGAAGAAGAAAGAGAAAAAGCAAAGTTACGTATGTCAAAACGTAGGATTTCAGAAGAGGGAAATCCAATTTCTAGTGGAATAGATGCCGCTATTATTTCTCCTCCATCACCAAAACCAAAGCGCAAGAGTTCATTAGAGAGAAATACATCCAGTATCTCATCAAGACAACTTGTTGTGCATGACTAGGTGATGCAGGATTTGCTTGGAGCTGATTATACAATGGATGAAATTAGAGAAGCAACTAGTGTACAACATTGTGGTGAAGAAGTTCCTGTGGTGTAATCTCTTGTTGGATAGTCAAATGTTTTAGAAACTAGTCAATCCCATGTCCACTCTCCTCTTATAGTTGATCCACCATTGATTTAAGGGGAAAGAACTGCAACATTGTTAACTCCACAATAGGGAGGTGAAGAGTGCCAGAATAGGGGTTCATCGTTCCTACCTGGATTGAGCATTGTGCAGTGAAGAACTCCTAAATGAATTTAAGTTGATGAAAGTGATCTAGCATCACTTGAAGGTAAGTTACCTAACCGTGCTATTCATTATCGCTCTTATAAAATCATTAAAGAATATTTTGAACCAAAATCCGATGCTTCTAAATGTCAATTATTTTTAGCTTTGTTAAAATCTATAAGTTTGACTGTTGTTAGAAGAATTTTAGGCATTAAAACAGTCAAAAGTGTAGAAACAAGTCATCATATTGTTAGAAACCTTATAGATGATTTTCAAATAATTGGTAAGAAATCTCGTTCTAAAGACCGCAATGCAACCCAACATGTCTTTTCACAATCAATTGTTAGCAAGATCACGAGAAAACATCGTCTGCTACAACAAACATCTCACCTCTTGAAATGCAATGTCAAAGCCCTTAGAAAGTATTCTCATAGACAAGATAGCCTCGACACAGGGGGCCCAAGAGATTTGTGGGCCTTCACTGGTAGGCTACCTCATTCTTACATGAAGTTAATTGGAGAGGTTAAGGGACTAGTTCAAGATTTTTGGCATGAGAACACAAGCCCTTCTTCCAACCAAAAAGATGTACTGAAATTGAGATGGGAATCTAGGGACCGTGAACCCCATATTAAACACTTTCTTGACATTACACAAACATAATTGTATGAGATATTCATAATAGTACATAGTCCACTTAACTTAGGCCAAAGATCTTTCCATAAATGCAAGCCTTGGTATATTTGAATAAACACAATTCATAACACATGTTGTTGTAGATATCACATTGAGTATGGTTATTATTATGACACACATATACATATTTTTTGTGTTTTGCATAACACCCTTTTGCAGGAATGTCCAGTTATTTTTCAATGCCTTCATCTAGAGACTTTATTCACAACATCTTGTGTACAAGGCCAAAGGGTTTTACATTTTATAAAAAAACATGCTTAGATGGGACATTCCCCAGGTGTGGTGGAATGACATTACTAAGAACTTTAGAATACACAAAGATACATTTCCTGTTGGTACTGTGTTATCAATGGTTGATTTTTCTAAGAACTACACCCTTCAACCACAAAATGAGATTCAAAGCCAATATTATCACTCAGAGTAGGTCAACATAATGGTACATATCACATACATGCATGGACTAGATAATAATGAACAAAACAAATTTATATTGAAAGAGCATCACTTCTACATAAGCGATGATCAGTGCCATGACTTAGCCTACGTACACCATTGTTTTCAGTTGTTCTACAATCACCTTAAGGAGAAGAACATACATATGTATCAACATTGGATTTGGTCAGATGGTTGCACATGCTAGTTAAAAAATGATCGTGTATTTCAATGGTTGTGTTATATGTTGCACACAAAACTAAAGATACCACACATTTGGAACTATTTTTAGTCTAGGCACGAGAAATGGTAAAATGATGGAGCATGTGCATGCATAAAAAGGTCGTTACACATGCAATAAACGAAGTTCACAACTACTTCCCTTATTCGAGATGCAAAATCCATTGTTGAATGGTGTTCTTCAGTAATGGGAGAGGGAACAGGAACCCATGAAGACCAATCACAGAAGAAAGGACATGTACATAGATATTTTTGGGAGGTGGTCGATGTAGATCGATCACAATGGTATGAATGAAAAAAAATCCAGGGCACTCGTGGATTCCATTCAGTTAGAACATCAGACAATGCAATAGTTGAAATATGGATGAGAAAATTCTCTTGCTTCTGTGGTCCATGTAGTAGTAATGAATGGGATGATTGTGAAACAATAGACTAGGTTGATAGATGGGATCACATATCACTCCCCATTGGTCAATGCATAACTATGGAATTATCCCAATTGGAGGAGGACCAATCAAGTATTTCAACAGATTATGATCATGTCTCAGATCTCGTACTGCCATGTTCGTTGAATCCTTCTATTAAATTTTGAATAACTATAATTAATGTTTTATGCTTTGGTCATTAAGTGGAATCACATTTTGGCACTCCATTTTTTTCAGGGAACGTATACACAGTGGTTTCCCCAAGAGATAATGAATGCGACAATGATTATTGGATAGCACGATGCTTAGAGGGAAATCAGACCCTCTTGTGATCAGTGACAGACTCCAAAGGCATTGATTTTTCGAGTGGGTCGATGGTTATTAAAGGAGAATATCTCACATGGGATGAAAGAACAAAAAATAAAGGTGGTTATGTATTTTAAGATTATAAACTAAGTCAAGTCGTATACCACTTTACAAACTTGGTTATTGGTACAAACCTCCAACTACAAACAATGCTAAGAAAGAACTCATCAAAGGTATGATACTTCTTTCCTTACTCCGAGCACGAGAAGTTAATGGAGACTGTCAATATTAGAAGTGATCTCGATGGTCTACTTGAATGACCATAGGTATGTAAAAGGAATAATTTTGGCTTCATTTTGAGTGCTGTTAAAATATGCCCATGCCATGCCTTACCTTTCCATGCCATACCTTGCCGTAAAATATACCCATGCCATACATTTCCATGCCATGCCTTGCCTTCACTTGCCTTGCCATGCCATGCCTTGCCTTGCCTTCATGTGCCTTTCCTTCACTTGCCATGCCATAATTTTCTCAGAAATTGAAAGAAAAATCATCAATATTGTTATGTCTTGTTGATAATTCTGCTTGACACCTCGACTTCACGAGCTCATATCTTGAGATCTAGGAATCAAAATTGGTCCAGGAAGACTCGTTAGAAAGATAAAAATATGAATATCACATATAAATTTTTTCCATGGCTGAAAACTTGAATATAATATCCAAAAAAATAAAATACATTCCTCTTTAAAAGGACAGTTAATTTAATTTTCAAAATAAAAGTTTATTTAAAAACTTTTATGAAAGACGGAAAGGGGCCAAAATAAAGATACGAATACCAATGATGTGAATTCATTAATGAGAATTAATCGATGCATTGATTAAAGTGATCTCTCCAATAAAGAAAAATCCCTAACTACTTCAGGAGTTAGAAGAACCATTTTTAAAAGGAAATACATTATTTCATCAAAGGGTTAGAAGCAAGTAATTAGAAGATCAAAATAGAGGGAAAAAACCATCAATATACAATGAAGCTTCTGATAAGAAAACAAAGATCTCCATCTTCTCCACTCTTATTCTTCTTCTACACCATTTTCTCAAAACTTTGTGCTTGAATTTTTGAACTTAGCATAAGGTTGAGTTCTTGAGTGTTTCCTTTGTAATCTTTTAGGAATTTTCTTATATGATCATGGAGTATTTACAGACATGTATGTGATTGTCAAATAGATTTTGTATAAATAATATATTTCATGAATAAAAACTCCACAATAATTATTTTGAGACATGAATTCAATGGGGTTTCTTAGTGTGAGATGTTTGAAGTATGCTTATCAATTCTTTTTTAACTGCGATACTCTTTTAAAATTCTTTGAGATGATCAAAACTATTCTCTCCTAATGCATCCTCTAATTGTGTCTGATGTAGAGGGTTTTATATATGATGTTGAGCATAAATATATTCTGAAATTGAAGCCTCCCTTCAATCTTTCTATTTTTTAAAAGACTTCTTGTTGCACATAAAAATCAGATTTGGTTATCAAGAACTACTCCATATACAAATCAAAGCAATAAAGATATGAGTTTTGTGTAATGTCCCTGACTTGGCTAGTCTAGGAAACACTGCTAATGTGTGTGTAGAATCAATGGTCTACAACATATAAATGATCATACAAATAATAAACGCGACAAAG
>SNQJ01S0082211.1:15759-26977 GCA_010110895.2 Picea sitchensis
TGATCATACAAATAATAAACGCGACAAAGGACTGCAAAGTTTGTATTATGATATCTCTGTGGATTACAAAATGGCCAAATGCGGTTGAATAGAATGACAATACTCGACTAGATCAAGAGACAAAGGATCTTAGCCAGAATACAAATAAGAAACTAAATGATAATACCTAAAATATGGGAGCACTGCGGAATCAATGGATGCGCTGGGACTATGGAATCTTTGATGGTAACTGTTGGAAGTCTGGAAAGTTCGTCTTGGGAGCTATAATTTTCGGAATGGCATGGAAACTATCCCAAATGATGCACCCTGCTCTAGTCCTCAGTAATGGTATCTGTCAGACCCCTCTGCTGATGAATCTGGACCCCGGATGGATACCCCTGCGGGAATGCGTCCCTCTTCTTCTGGAAAAATGCATCCTAGTGATTCCACCATCGGAATTGGACAAGAAATGTCTCAAAACAACCTCCTTGGTCTATTGGAAAATGGGTCAGAAGGGTTTCCCTGAATCTGGTCCGATGCTCGCTCTAGAACCCCAAATGTGCTCGCCAAAAGTGTTGCACGTCCAAGTCTAGAAAATGCGTCCCAATTAATTCCTCCATCGGAATATGATGAGGAACTAGGCAAAAGATGCGCCTTGCCCTCCTCTCAAATGGGTCAGAGGGAAATCTCAGAATTCTCCCTAGTTGGGATAAGTCGACTAAAAACCCTCTCAGAAGCTGCACCCTCACTCTAGATGAATGCGCCCTTGTTGCTGAACACTGTGTAATTGCTGCTGAAGAATGATGGAAGACCTGAATGATCTTCCCGGTGACTAGGGTGTGTCTCTCAACACTGAAATCACCCAACTAGTATCTTCCTCCTGGAATCCACTGAACTATCTCTCCTGAGATGCGCCTCTTCTTCTCAATGACAAGTCATAATCTGCATAATGATGAATTAGGTCGTTGACCCTTCCTTTATAGATTTTCAAAACCCTAAATCATGTTGAAACCCTAATTCACTGTTGACTTCCAAAACGCTAAATCACTGCTGAAACCCTAATTCATTGTTGACTTCTATTTTTAGCTCACAATGACTTAAAAGCGCTTTTAACCCTTTTTAGCTCAATGTCACTTTCCAAATATAACACCTGTGACTGGAGTGACCTCTAGTAACTCTATTTACCCCTCTTTGGCCCTGGCTATAGTCTAACGGGGTGGTTTAAACCATTAAGCCTCTTCTCTGGAGCTCCTATTTGGAAAGGGACATTACAGTTTGCTTCTTGGAATTCTCCCTAATCCAAGATATTTAAGACATATCTTTTAGACAAAGAGGAGTACCACCTCTTTAAAAACACAGGGGGATTCATATCTTCGCGAGGTTGATGTTTCAATCCTACCAGATTCAAACATCAACACTGCATATTTACTTGTTGTCATTTGAATAATCATCAGTTCCACGAAGTTCCAATTTATCCCCTTGTGAATTTCGGAGAAAGACAATTTTATTATGGTGCCAATGGTTAATCATAGAGTAGTGGAAGAATCGAGTGTTATTTTCACCTTCCTTAAGTCACTGCATTCTTGATTTTTGTCTCCATAAGATTTCTTCTTGGCCTCTCCCTTATGTCCATCTTCACTCAAATTATCTCTTCTTGCTTATCCAAACATGCATCCTTTCCCTCCCTATTGATGGTTGACTCCACTTCCTCCATTTGGTTTTCCATGAGTCTCTTTGAGCCTAGAATATGAAACCAAAGACCTCCTTATTCCACCACTTGAGATTGGATTTCAAGTTATTTAATCATTGTTGAAAGTAGTACATCAATGATCCTTTGGTTATTTCTACTGGCACCCATTGTTGCTTTATGTTGGATTCGAAGTTTGGATGTTCCAACCAAAATTTCTTGAAGCAAAAGTGTATGAGACTTAGTGCCTAGACTTTCCCATTTAATACATATCAAGAAATGATCCAAGATAAAGTAGGGTAGAATCTCTGCCTCAATTGTCACTCTTATCCTCATAAGGGACTTAGAAACTAGAAAACAATCGAGTCTTACAACAATTTGTTGAGTTCTCTACCTTTTATTGTGCTTTTATTATTCCATGTGTGACACCCATTTTTGGTTGTCATATCCACCATTCTGAGGTGTATGATGGTGTTTTTGAAATGATTGCTATAATCCTCCAATCTACGAATGACTTCCCTTTTTTCACTAAGAGAGGTTATTATGTCAAAATCTCCACCTATGATCTATGGTTTATCTTGTAAGGAAACCTTTGGGGTCTGCAACAATTCAAAGAAGTCAATTTTCCCTTTTAGGATATTAGACCGATAGACATTGGTAATGGTGCCAAAGTCCATAAATCCTATTTCTTTAAATATCATCACGATGGTTCAACTTGTCTCTACGAAATCTTTGAGAATCAATTAGGAGGGGTTCTCTATTATTGTTAAACCTCAACCAGATCCTTCCGCACTAATTTCTATTAAATCACATCCTTTCTAGCGTCTTTACACCATTTTTCATTAGGGTTTCTTGGTCAAATTTTATTTCTTGATTAATCAAAATGTTAGGTTTATCCTTAACAATTATATTCCCAAGGATCTTTTGTTTTCTCTTCGCATTCATTCTCTTAATATACCATGAGATTATTTTCATGATAAAACCTTAGGTTGGGTGATGAGATACTTTGCTGTAAGCATTTTTTATTGTCCCAAGTTTATCAGTTGTGCTTCTACCTCTTGGAGATTTTGCTACATGCTTTTTCTTCCATGTTTTTTCTCTTCGCTTGCTAAATTTTTCATGGACTTGAGCTAGTTCATTTTGATACCTAGAATTGAGGATTTCCCTTGAGTTAGGGAGTTTGAGATAACTTTGTCTTGATCTAAGGATAGTTCCTTTTGTAATGCTTGCAATTTCACTTTTGTAAGGTTTATTAAATTATTTTCTCCATACTTTTCTATTAGGGCAGGTAGGTCAACTTCCACTATTTATGTATCTTCAAGTTTATGTAGCTTCTCCTCTTATGAATCTCTTTCCTTCTTCATCTATTTCCATATCCATATCCTCTTATGGATTTTCTTCCTTCCCAAAGTCCACTGTCTCCTTTTTTTTATGTACTTTGACTATACTATGGAAATTTTGGGAGGGGTTTCCAATGTCGATGCCTATGTCCATAGGGTTTCCTTGTTCTATCTCTAATGCAAGGGCCTAGAAACTATTAAATACTTTGGGATCACTACTAGCCATAGGATTAATGTTGTTTGTACCTGATTTTCTCATGCTGAGTACTTTGACAAGGCCTTCTTTATCTATCTCATCTTCTTGCTTCCCTTGCGCGGGCATCGCAGTATTGAGTTGACAATCCCAAAATAGATGGCCATGCTCGTGACACTTTCATCATCTAAAATGTATGTGCAGTGCTTGGACCCATTTTGTGTCTTGAGAACTAATATAGATTAACTCTGGTAGCATCCATGAAACATTCATATAGACACATATGTGAGTGTAAGCAGTGTATCTACCTGTCCGAGTCACTTCAAATGTTTTGAAAATGTTCCCCACCGTGTTCTTGATTCTTTCCATGGTTTATTCATCCTAGAACTCATGAGGCACTGAGTAAAGGTATATCCAAACCAGGGCTACTGTGAAGTGCGATTTTTTAGGGTTGAATTTATTTGTCCAGAATCATAGATGTAGATCAATAGAGTTAAATAAATATGGTTCCTCCTCAAATATAGGTTCCTTGTCCTCTGTGTTGATAAAAATGTCTGTAAAAAAGTCCTTGGAGCCTAGTTTTAGGTCAACTTGACCCATTGGGCTCCCACGCGGTGTTAATCCACTAGCTCATAGCCTTTTCTAATGAGCAGATGCTCATGAACAACTTCCTTATCATTATATTTTCCTTCATGTATTATATATAGTTGATTATTTTAATGGATGTGATCTTATAGTAGGGATTTTCCTCTAATTTTACTAAGCATCTACTAATATTGTTTAGTCAAATCCACTTTCTTTGTTGATGCACCTCACTCCTTAGCTCTCTTGTTGGACTCATTGGAGCCACCCTTTCCTGCATCACCCATTGCCTTTCCCTATTTCTTGACACTATGTCCTTAAATTGCTCAATCATTTTGACACCCTAATCATTGAAGTAGAGAAAATTAAAAGGAAAAGTGGCTTATCTTAAAATTTGTAAATTCATATCACAAATTTTATAAATGAGCTCTCATTTTTTTTTTTAAATATAATGACGGAAATTTATAAATATTAATTTTGATTCATAATTAAATTTATAATGTTAAAAAAATAATCAAATAATTTTTTAAATTTTTTTATAACATTCGAACTTTTTATTATTATAACAATTTTAAAATCATTTTAAAGCAACAATAAACCTTATTACAAGTTTTGGTTATATAAACTTAAATAAATCAAATTACCAAAAAAATGTTTAAAAGTTGCACCCACTATTTCTACTCTAAATTCCTCAATTTGTGAAAAAGTTGCACCCACTATTTCTACCTATCCATATTAAAAGTGAATTCTCCCCATATAGGTTTCAAACCAAAGATTTACAATTCCAATTTTATTAGTCCAAAATTAAGATTGGCGTGATTATAAATCCTTAGCATAAAAAGTGCTAATATTATTGATATTTCCAATCGAATCCTCACCATAAACCTAAAAAGCATTTTTGCATTTTCTCCCAGTTTTCTCTTAGGAGAGGACTGGAGTAAACATTATATTTTACGTTCTAGCTTCCTTCTTAAAAGACCAACATTGCATATCAATCTCAATCCATCGATAAGTGAACCCCTTGCATGACTGAATTTGCAAATTATTAAAAACAAAATGTATGCCAATTTAAAAACAGTTAAAGTTAATGTGCAGTGAACGATCCTTTGGTTTTAATACGATCGCATCAGTTGATCATTTGAGATCTAACACGACGAACAATTAACAAAATAACAGTCACAACATGAGGAATGATGAACAAAATAACAGTCACATTAAGAACTTAATGAAATCCAAATTGGATTAAAGTTTTGCTTTAAAAGTTGAAGCCACAAGTTCAATTAGTTACTACACTGAAAACTCTACGTACAACTAAGAGCGAGGAGGAGATCGCCAGGAATGTACGAGGAACGGTAGTAACTATATACATACATTTATATAGTGATGAAGCATAGTGTAAAAATTCGATGCAATTTTAGTAGGGGTTTTGACCAATATAATTGCCCGGGGGATTGTAATTGCAGGTCATGAAGATATCGCCGTCGTGGCAAATGACCCTGGCGCAGCCCACCGTTCGAGAATGCTTCCACACAATTTGAGTGTAGTGCCCGCATTCCTCAAACCCATTGCAGGAATGAGTATGATAGTTGAAGAAACGGTCCTCCCCGACCCACGCAGCCACTGCGTCCTTGGGCTGCCAATCACTTCCACCTCCCCAGAAAATATTTTCGCCAAATGGCCCATTCGAGTGCTTCAAAGCGCAGTCTCCTCGTCTCTTATCGGCATATGCCTGGGCATAGCTGGCCACATTGTCATCCCACACAAGGGGAGGATCCCCAACCTGGGCTCTTGCCTGGTTTTGGGGTACAAGGAATTGGGACACTAAATCCTCATTGTCANCACCGTTCGAGAATGCTTCCACACAATTTGAGTGTAGTGCCCGCATTCCTCAAACCCATTGCAGGAATGAGTATGATAGTTGAAGAAACGGTCCTCCCCGACCCACGCAGCCACTGCGTCCTTGGGCTGCCAATCACTTCCACCTCCCCAGAAAATATTTTCGCCAAATGGCCCATTCGAGTGCTTCAAAGCGCAGTCTCCTCGTCTCTTATCGGCATATGCCTGGGCATAGCTGGCCACATTGTCATCCCACACAAGGGGAGGATCCCCAACCTGGGCTCTTGCCTGGTTTTGGGGTACAAGGAATTGGGACACTAAATCCTCATTGTCACTGCTTGCACTTACAGTAGGAGCTCGTGGAACCAGACATAACAACAGATTAACCAGCAAAAGGATCAGCAGCGATCGGAAATGATATACTACCACGTTCTCCATGGTCCTCCTTCCCACTGTAACTCTCTAAACTCTCTGATGGCCTTATCTCTAATATGGGAGAATGTTGATGCAGTTGGGCATGGTGGATTCGTTGATTTATAGGATGAGAGGTGAAGAAGAATGGGTATAATTGGAGTGATTGCAGGAAGAGCCATGTGGAAGTACTGTTCCTCCGAATGTGATTGAAGGTTTTAGTCACGGAAACATATTGACTTTGGAGCAACCTGGAGGCCCTACTCCTCCATAACCTGAAAAGATTATCAGTTGGTAAAATTAAATGTAATTAATGTTGTGAACTAAGGTTTGATTGTGGAAAAAACTCTAAGGTTTGATTGTGGGAAAAACTCTACAGTGAAATGGGCACTTGGATCACCTCAAAAACCTGAAAATTAGTTTATCAGTTGAGAAACTTAAACGTAGTTACTGTTGTGAGTTCTATTGACCAGAACTTAACTAGATAGCAGATTCAATAACATGGAGGTAAGTCAATCATTGTTTTCTAAGGATTGTTCCTATTAAATGAACAGAATCTGGAATAGAGATAAGAATTGACATAAGGATTGTTCCTATTGAATGAACAAAATCTACGATCGAGATAAGAATTGTAGTTTGATTTTTATTGGATAAACAAAATCTACAATAGATATAAGGAAAAGCTGGAGGCCCTACTCCATAACCTGAAAAGATTGTCAGTTGGTAAAATTAAATGTAATTACTGTTGTGAACTAAAATTTGATTGTGGGAAAAACTCTACAGTTAAATGGGCACTTAGATCACTTCAAAAATCTGAAAAGTTTATCAGTTGAGAAACTTAAATGTAGTTACTGTTGTGAGTTCTATTGACCAGAACTTAGTTAAATGGGCACTTAGATCACTTCAAAAATCTGAAAAGTTTATCAGTTGAGAAACTTAAATGTAGTTACTGTTGTGAGTTCTATTGACCAGAACTTAACTAGATAACAGATTCCGTAACATGGAGATAAGTTAATCGTTGATTTCTATTTACTTTGCTCCATCCTTATTGGATAAACAGAATCTGCAATTAAGATAAGGATTGTTCTTATTAAATGAACATAAATCTGCAATAAAGATAAGAATTGACATAGGATTGTCTCCATTGAATGAACATAATCTACAATCTAAATAAGAATTGCTGTTTGATTTTCATTGGATGAACAAAATCTACAATAGATATAAGGAAAAGCTGGACGCCCTACTCCTCCATAACCTGAAAAGATTATCAGTTGGTAAAATTAAATGTAATTATTGTTGTGAACTAAAGTTTGATTGTGGGAAAAACTTTATAGTCAAATGGGCATTTGGATCACTTCTAAAACCTGAAAAGTTTGATTGTGGGAAAAACTTTATAGTCAAATGGGCATTTGGATCACTTCTAAAACCTGAAAAGTTTATCAGTTGAAAAACTTAAATGTAGTTACTGTTGTGAGTTCTATTGACCAGAACTTAACTAAATAGCAGATTCCTTAACATAGAGAGCAAAGTCAATAATGTTAAGAGCAAAGTCAATAGTTGATTTCTATTTACTTTGTTCCATGTCTATTAGATAAACCTAATCTGCAATTGAGATAAGGATTGTCCTTATTAAACGAACAGAGTCTGCAATAGATATAAGGATTGTCCCTATTAAATTGAATGAACAGAATTTGCAATCAGGATAAGGATGGTAGTTTGATGTTCATTGGATGAACAAAATCTGCAATAGATATAAAGATTGTGGTTTAATTGTGAAAAAAACTTTGCAGTTAAGTGTACTTGAATCACCTCCTGAAAAGTTTATCGGTTGTGAAAATTAAATGTAATTATTGTTGTGACCTAAGTAAGTTTGATTGTGAAAAAAAACTTTACAGTTAAGTACACTCGGATCAGAGAAATCTTTGGATGAGTAACTGATCTTTGGATGGATAACTACATTCAGTCTCACTTTTTTATTATTAGTATGAACATCAATCAAATTGCAAAAAATGTGACTCCTGATATTTCAAACCTTGCGGCATCTTCGCTCGCAATTTTTTCGGTTCTTTCACGTGCATGCAGTGCACAAAAGTTGACAATATTTTATCTTATGATTTCGTCTGTATTTAAATGTAAAAGACGCCAAATAGATTGAGGATTTTCCGTCGTCGCAATGTTTTTAAGAGATATATTCTCATTCGCATCGTTGAAGAAGGGCATGTCCGAATCCCGAGGAGTCCGAATCCCGAGGAGAGCATTTGTTAATTGGCAATACGAAATCATTCAGAGAACCTCAGCATCCGGCGGCGTAATTGACGACGACATAAGTGGCACATGAGCGATTCGACTTAAATTCATTCATTACACCAGTCAAGAATTAATTAATTACATGAAATATCATCCACAATTCCAAACTTTCCCACTCAGAGTACCAAATCTGTTTATTGTGTTAAATTAATCCATATAAAATTGGATAGCAGGCTATATCATCTACATCTCTACCAAATTTGTGTGACAAATTATACAGCAAAAATAAAAATCATATGCACCAAATTCAATAGATACTCAAGTCGCGAATAATTCGTGTGGTGGTTGAGTAAAATATGTTGGTCTGCATATTAGGCCTGCAAAATATAGTTGTTTTCTATCGGTGCAGATGCCGATATAACTTCCCAGAATCATTCTATGTAATATAAAACCAACGAATCTTCTACCATATTACGATTTACTAGTTAAGTGGATTGACATACTTACTAGGATTGACATGATATGTGAAGGATAATATTTACTAGTTAAGTGGATTGACAGATTGACATGATATGGGAAAGATATATAGTTACAATTTGAGTGGGTTTAATAGGTAAGAATAAGTATTTTTTTTAAAGATTAAAGTTCAAATCCAAAGAAATAGTGTATCTATATTTTTATAGACTTCAACAGTGAAATCTCTAGTTGAAATCTCTAAACAATGAAATAATAATTCTTATCTTTCTTGAATGATATATTCAAGTCTGATTCTAAGTGAATTCAGTTCCATTTTAATACTGTACTCTCTCTTTCTTGAATTTTTATGTTATTCCATTTTATCTTAATTAGTATCAGAGCTAATTTTCTTAGTCACCATAAGGGATCTCTGGATTTCTTCGTTTATCTATAATTTTTTTTAATTGAGTATTAAACATTATGTCTCTCAAAAAAAAGTGAAAATGTCCCTTTCATAAATTTTAGATTCAATTTTTCTAATAACAACAATAGTTTCTATTAGTAGATTCAAGTTATCCAGTCGCAATATCAGGTTATTAGTGGTAATATCAGGTTATTAGTGTGCTGACCAAGGAATAGATTTACATTTTAGATTCAATTTTTCTGATAACAACAATAGTTTCTATTAGTAGATTCAAGTTATCCGGTGGCAATATCAGGTTATTAGTGAGCTGACCAAGGAGTAGATTTATAGATTAACAATTTCAAAATAACGCTACCATCTGGCCTATATTCCTCAACTACATTTATGTTAGCACCTCTCTCCAATAATATTGAAGGTTCTAATTCTATTCCTTCATTCATTGTTACTACATACGAGTCTATTGTTTTGGAAGTTAATTTCTCAAGATAAGAAGATGCCTTGAACTCTAGGTGCAACATTGTTCAAAATCCCCACCTGTAAAGGAACTACATATAAAAATAAAGGTCAACCACAACTTTTGAAGATTCAATGGAGAAAAAAAAAAGTATAGAGAAAAAAAAAAGTATATAGTTGGATCAATGATTTTGAATCTAATAATATTTTTATAGATGAACAATGATTTTGAATCTAATAATAACTTTATAGATGAACTTTTTATTGTGTTGGATTTGGAAGAAGGAAGTTAGGTCAATAATTGTAAAATAGTTAGTTTTTCTATAGTGCAATACTGAAAGCTTTGTAGTGAAATTAGGTTTAAGAAAATTCTAGATGTCAAGTGTGAGGACCTAGAGCTTGTAGATATGATTTGAATACTTGATGTATTAGAAAAAAATTGTAATAGGTAGTCTCTTAAGTAAGGACCATAAAAGAAACCAATGCAAATACTGTGTTGAAATGTAGTTACAAAGTTGGACAAATACCATGATACAAATATACATACATGGAGAATATATGGAAGAAACTTTCCAAGTAAAAATAGAAATCATGTACTTACTTGGATTGTTTGTGGTTTTTTTGTGTACCTAGCATGTACTTGGATTGTTTGTGGTTTTTTTGTGTACCTAGCATGTACTTGGATTGTTTGTGGTTTTTTTGTGTACTTAGAAGATGCATTATCCTTCAATATCTTGAAATGGGAAACATAAAAACATATTTTCTCCAAGCAATATGTTTTCATCCAATTGTTCATTGGGGTCATTGGAATCTTTTAATTCTCTGTCATTTTGGAGAGGATATCAGTTTCGAAGCAAGAACACCATGTATGTTGCTCTTGGATTCACTGAAAGAAACCAACTTGAATTGGCTTGAACTATCAATACAAAAGTTCCCCATAGATGATATAAAAAAGATGTAAGCAAGATAGTGAATGCAATTATTGCAAAGATCCCTCTCTTGGTTCTTGAAGTGTCTCAACAAACAAATAGTAATGACTCTCACAATGATATTGTACATATAAATTTTGACTATGTCAATGATATTGTACATACAAATTTCACATTAATTAGCATCCTTCCTAAATCAAGAGGAGAGAGAGAATGCTTTCCATCTAAACTAGGAGCAAATGGTATGAACTAAGAGAAGGAAAAGTGGAATATCTTAATGATAGTGATGTTAGTGATTAGCCATTAAATAGTTAATTATAATATATATTAAAATTATAAGGGAGGCTCTATGTCCCTATTTTGTATGTCTATATAAAAAAGTCATTATATAAGAGATATAACAATGAAATAATAACTTTCCTTATTGTTCACCATCCATTTTGTATCATGTTTATTCTTTGCATTAAGAACACATTACATAAATTGATGGAATATAATATTTTAAAAGATAAAATAAATAACTATCTAATATTAATTACTCCTATAACATCCATGTTTATAAATAAAGATATAAAAAAAATAACAATGGTTTGAGAAAAAAAGCTAAGAGAATAGCACACTAATATAATATATAAGCTGGTAGATTGATCTCAACTCGATTTTTTTTTTTTTTTTTTTTTT
>SNQJ01S0082212.1:0-29847 GCA_010110895.2 Picea sitchensis
AAATCATCAATCAATCAATCCTTTGACATCAATAAATCACTTGACATCAATCAATCACTTGACATCAATCAATGACATCAATCAATCAAACCATTGGCATCAATGACAACATGATCCAACAGAAGATGCTTTGGAAGACCCAAAGTCCAACATAAAACTAACACCTATATGTGGCTTCAAATCAATGGCTCCTGCGCATTCATAGTTTTAAAATCATGTGGGTTTTAAGAACAAGTGTGAACTTGTGAAGCCTTAAATAGTCGAAGTGTCACAGATCTGAATGCCTGAAGTGTCACAGATCCGAATGCCTAAAGTGCCACATCACTTTGGGCCTGTACCACTCCAGGATTTTTCAATCGAGAATAGGCCGAAATCGCCAAATGTCGAAGAGCCAGAGTCAAGACCTCCCCAAATACTTAATGATAAGATACATTAATATTGGGTTAATTATAAATAAACATGGTTAATGAATCTGGGCCTGTACCACTCCGGGAGTTATACACATGGCTCTCAGGACACGTGGCTCTCATCTAGACCATGACATATGGAACTCATTTCAAGCATATTTTGGGTTCATCATCTATACTATTTCAAGTGACATGTGTCACATATTCTTTATGTGACACATCATCCTTTTGACATCAGGCTTCTACATCACTCCAGGAGAATGTCACTCCGAGAGTTTTCCATCCAGAACAAACACACTTCTCCAGAAGCCCAGCGCCCCGAAGAGCTAGAGTCCCAAACTCACAAATTAGTTAATGATAATATTATATTAATATCGAGTTAACAAGTAAATAGCGTTGGTTAATGACTTCAGAAGTTCTTTCCTCTAGAGGATATGTATGTTATGCACTCTGCAGATCCTGAAGTCTCGAACTCCGAAGTGACAAGAGGCTACCACGTCACTGCAAGAGAAAGTCAATTTGGGATATATTCATGCTTCGTGTTCAAAACATCCCGAGCTATAATAAATTTGTTCCATCGCTAAATATGGCTAGGGGATTTCTAAAATTGGCAGGCTTCTAAAACTTTAGCAGGGATGCTAAAGTGGCAGGGCCACCCAGATCACACATTGCAAACTGATTGACGACTAACATTCATTTCGAAAATAAAAGGCACTCGAGCGTTAATATCGTAGAGAATTTTTTTCATTGAAACCATTTACTTTTTGAAAGTATTATCATTCTAATTATACTGTGTGTTTTGCATAATCCATCTTACTTTTATTTTCTTAGTAACATTCCCTAATTTTTTCCTATTATGAATAGTGTAGTAGATAGCTACTAAAAAGCACAAATATTCCCATCACTTGTAACTTGATATATTTTTTGAGTCTGACTTGCCATCTTGGAAATTCCCCTTCCTACGTTGTACATTTTATCTCTTTAATCTATTTATGGAATTCATTTTTAATGATCTTTGTAAAATTCCATATGACTTTTTGTTAAGTTTTGAGCTATTATTATTTTTCTTTTCAATTTCCTAGATAACAATATCATAGGTAGGATCACTAAGAGAAACACAATCACAAGATATACAACATTTATCCTGGGAAACCCTCATGGCGGAGAAAACCCAACAAAACTTCCTTAATATAGATAGTCAATACAATGCCAAGATAATAAACCAAAACACTAGAGAATATCCAACACTGAGAAATGTGCCTCTCTGTTCCTTCTTCTCCCAACTGTAGCTAACAAACTTGTGCACTGGATGAGAAAAATGAGTGAGTGAACAAATGAGTCGATGGCTTCCTTTATTTATACAAACTAGTTGGTGTTGGAAAGGTGTCTCTTCACTAGGTAGGGATGAGTTTTATTGTTACTAGTTAAACCACTTTAATTAGCCTGCGGGCCAACTTCTCAATTTGCATAATATATTTAGGCTTTGACCAATCCAGAAAAGGGGATTTGGTCAATTACAATGCCCGATATGAGCAATCCACAAAAGGGGATTGATCTAATTAATAATGAATCATAATGACTCAATAAATAAATAAAATACTCTTTGCAGTTATAATATTTCAACACTCCCCCTTAA
Organism: Picea sitchensis; assembly: GCA_010110895.2. Taxonomy (NCBI): domain Eukaryota; kingdom Viridiplantae; phylum Streptophyta; class Pinopsida; order Pinales; family Pinaceae; genus Picea; species Picea sitchensis. Next base: position 2,044 of record SNQJ01S0082212.1, read on the forward strand.
CAATAAGGGTATTCTACGACATCATCAGGAGAGAGAGACGGAAGCAACATCAACTGCATCTGGAACATTGATTGGCATATCTATAAATCATCAAAAAAAAAATTCATCATCATCATTCACAGCATGGAGCTAGAGTAGGATCATCATCCTCATCATCATGAGTCTAAAGTAACATCATCATCATCTTTAGCATGAGGCTAAAGTAACATCATCATCTTCTTTAGCACGAGGCTAAAGTAATATCATCAACATATTTAGCATGAGGCTAAAGTAACATCATCATTTTCAGCATTAAAACTAAAATAACATCATCATCATCATCTTCAGCAAGAAGTTGAAGTGGCATCATCATCATCTGCATCAACATGGATTAGTATAACACTAATACATCATCATCATCATCAATAATAGAACGAGGTTGATACAACATCATCAACATCATCAACTTCATAACATAAAGGATGGAGCAACAATATCATCACAACACGAACGATGGAGTATCAACATCATCACAACACGAACGATGGAGTATCAACATCATCACAACACGAAGGCTAAAACAACATCAACATCAAAACTAATATGGAAATCTTCAACACAAGACTGGAACCACATCAACAACAACATGAAGATGGAAATATTCAACACAAGGCTGGAACCACATCAACATCAACAGGAAGCTGGAAATCTTCAGTACAAGGCTGACATCTCAACAACATCAGCACAAAGATGGAAATCTTCAGCACAAGCCTGGCCTCTCAACAACATCAACATGAAGTTGGAAATATTCAGCACTAGGAATGCATCACAACAACATCAGAATGAAGCTGGAAATATTTAGCACAAGGCTGGCATCAACAATATTTTGTGGTACTCTGAAAGATCGAAAATATCTTCCCAGGAATCAAAATGATTCCATAGGATATGAAATCCTAACGGAGCTACCACGTGGTACTCTGACAGACCCAAAGGATCTACCCATGAATTATAATATTCCCTAGGATATAAAATCCTAACTGAACTACCACTATTGGTCAGGATACCATAGTATCATTCGCACCACTCCCTCTTTTGAGGGAGGTCTTTTCAGACTATACCAAGCTTGTCTCAAAAGTGCTCAAACTTTACACAAGATAGGGGCTTGGTCAACACATCTGCAACTTGTTCATTCGTGCCAACACATTGGAGATTTATATCTCCTCTCTGCATCATATCATGAGTGAAGTGATATAGGATCTCTATGTGCTTCAACTCATCATGGANACATAGAATCACGATGGATTCCATCTTCAGATCAAATAGATATATCAACAACATCAGAAGCCATATGGATTCTCAACTGGCGGAACATGCTACAATGTACTATGCTTTTTCCGTGCTGAGAGAAATACTTGATTTCTTCCTACTCTTCCATGAGATCATGGTTGAACCCAAACTAAAACAACATCCTTAAGTGCTCTTTCTATCAGAAACACTTCCAATCCAATTTGAAATGGTATAACCAATCAGTCTAAAGTTATGATCTCCAATATAATAGAGACCATAGTCCAACGTACCCTTAAGGTATCTCATTACATGTTTTGTACAAACAAGGTGAAAACATTTGGGCTCTACTAGATACTGACTCAAGGTGTTCATAGAAAAACATATATATGGCATGGCATTCATCAAATACATCAACGATCCAATGATATATCTATGCATCATAGCATCAACCAAATCTAATGAAGTATCAACTAGAAGCTTCAACGTAGTATCCATGGGTGTGTTCATGGAATTACATTACAACATATCAAACATCTTCAATATTTCAACTGCATACTTCCCTTGGTTAAGGAAGATATTTTCTGGGCTCTTCCAAACTTCAAGACCTAGGAGATAATGCATTAGGTATTTCATCTCAAATTCTGTAGCGAGATTCTTCTTGTAATATTTGATGAGATTTTCTTCATTTGTCAAGAATACATCATCTACATGTAGTAGAAACATAACTAGCTCATCATTCATAACCTTGAAGTAAAGGTTAGAATCGACTTTACTCTTGGTAAAGCCCAAGCTTGTCAGGAAACTATCAATTCTGCCATATCAATCTCTAGGAGCTTGCTTCAACACATATATAGCTTCCTTCAATATGTATACATGAGTCTCTCTATATTAAATATTCAAATCAATTTTTTTCACATCACATTGTACCATCCTGGTATATTTTATTCAACTCCAACTTGATATGCACAAGCATGTGCTTTTTGCAAAGCACTATCTGTATCACTACCTGAGAATATGTCCTCTACTCTCTCTGCAATTGTTTCTCTAGAACTGGGAATCTACACCTGTAGCTGCTCTGAAGCTGAGAATGGTTGCTCCATTCTCACTATGACTGTTGAAATTAGAGAGTAACTCCTCTACTCCATCATGGAAACAACTTCATCTAAAACTAAGAGTGGCTCAATAACTGATATTGAATGTAGCTCTTCTTCTTTCATGGAGCTAACTCTATATTTTTTTTTGTAGTCAAGTCTCCATGACCCAACTAATTTAATGCACCAAGCGCCACTCAATTTTAAATATGGGGATTTCTCCCCCTACATCTCATACTATATATGAATCATCATTGTTCTGGTTGTCTTCATGAATACTAGAACTATTTCTTCAATTACTGGAGTAAGTGTCTCATCATAGTCTTCTCCCTCTTGTTGGGATAATCCTCTGGACACACATCATTTTTATACATCTGTAACATGCTTGATCTGTTAGATCAATCTTGGAAGTCAATACTGACTTATGTTCTAGTCTCACGGAAAAATCCATATCCTAGTCTTTTTGACTGGCTTCCTTCTCTAACACTAAAATAGGGAATCTTCCGAGGAGATTTCATGTCTTCTAAAGGTCTCTGAAGCTATGTCCTAGTCTTATCTTGGCATGTGTCTCCTAGTCCCGGAAGTTGTCTCTTAATTTGATCCTTTTTTAGATCAAGCTTATTCTTGATTTCTTCAAATTCTCCTAGGACTTCATCATCTCTTACAGGGTATACTTGGTGTTGAATACCAAGTCTAAATATCAAAGGTTGAGTCAGACTTCAAACAAGTTCTGCTTCCCATCAAGGTGGCTTCATTATCCTTTGACCAAGTCTGTTGTGAGTTCTTGTTCTAATGTTCGATCATCTTTGGCGCCTTTTGCTCCTTACAATCAATCTCCATATGAGATACTCTGGATCTCAAAAATAGACTATTCTTCATATTTGTTGGTACATGAACATATATGGTCATGTAAATAGTATTTTTCATGTCTCATCTAATATGTTTCCTTTTTCCACCTTCACTATAGCTTTATTAGGGTTATCACATGTGACCTGAAACAAGGTCAACAAAACAAGAAGAAAGAATAAAACTCCTTTGATAATAATAAAACAATAGTATGAATAATCGTCACAGTAGATCTTTTAGAGATTATCACTTGTGATCAATCTTAAGAAAATATCAAAATTAATAAATGCAATACGAAATGAGATCAACACTCTTCTAGTGTTGTGATCAAACATTCCTCCATGGTAACTTGGAACCAACACAAGAATTTTCTCCTAGAGGAGATGTTAGTTGTATTTGGTAAATCATTACATTAAGCACTTATCTCAATATGATCACATGCTACCAAGTATAATACTTTTCAAAGATTGCTACCTCAACTATAGTGTTTACTTGTAAGGGGGTAGTTATCAACTTGTCATGTGCAACTTTGAATCTTATCAACTTAATTAATCAAACCTGGAATGTGGAGCCTTGTCCTGAAGAATGAGTGTGTTGATTTTATTCCAAGTTTCCTTCACTCAAGATGACGAGTGATTTCTTCAACCTATCTTTTGTACTAAGACAATATGTTATCTTGACAAAAATTTGGGTTTAAAGGATAAACTCTATAATCTCAACTTTAATTAATCTAATACTTTGACTTTAATTTTGACGAAAGGTTAGTATGATGGTGATATCGTCAACATGCAATCTAGATCAAAATAATGTCATAACAAATAGATGCATATCAGAATAATCATTGCATTATTCCGCTGAATGTGTTGGATCTAGAGATCCTTCTAGATCTATGGAAAGAGATCTATTCTCCTGCAAATACCCTTTAAAGCTTAACAGTTTAAACATATGTGAGTACATACCTCTGATAGCATTTGCAGGTAGTGGCACCATCTGGTAGCAACATTAATAATTACCAACCCTTTTAAAACTTCAAGGGTGACTGCAGCTGGTACTGCAACTGATACTTCAACTGATACTACAACTGATTCTGAAATTGCAACTACAACTTAGGGTTTTATGAGGAAACCCTAAATTTTCAAACTTCAAATTTTGAAATTCTGATCCAGTGACTAGATGCATTGAGCTGAGGTGAGTAAGATGGTGCACTCAGATTTCTGAAAATCCAAATTTTACCCCTTGAAACTAAGCTTGTGGAAATCAGGACTGATACTTCTGGTATTGGTTCTAGTTTCCTGGTTTTCTGGTACTTCTAATTTTCTGGTACTTCGAGTACTTCTGGTTTTTCGGTACCATTCAAAACTAGGGTTTGAATTTTCAGTGTATCTAACCACTGAAAATGTGCACTCAAGGTACCAAAGAGTTCCCTAGGCTAGGGCACACTTTTCTAGATGGTTTTTAGGTTGATATTCCTCTTCAACAGAAATCCCTAATTTCATTGTACGACAACAATGACGTTTTTCTTTATCTAGTGAAAGATGCTCTCTTCAGCTTAGCTCTTATTCCATGTTAGGTTTTGAGCTATTATTATTTTTATTTTCAATTTACTAGATAACAATAGCATAGGTCGGATCACTGAGAGAAACACAATCACAAGATACACAATATTTATCCTAGGAAACCCTCACGGGGGAGAAACCCCAACAAAACTTCCTTAATATAGATAGTCAATACAATGCCAAGACAATAAACCAAAACACTAGAGAATATCCAACACTGAGAAATGTGCCTCTCTCTTCCTTCTTCTCCCAACTGTAACTACCAAACTTGTGCATTAGATGAGCGAAATGATTGAGTGAACAAATGATGTGGTGGCTTCCTTTATTTATACAAACTGGCAGGTACTGGAAATGTGTCTCTTCATTGGGTAGGGCCGACTTGTCTTCTTAGTGGTTAAACCACTTTAATTATCCTGGGGGCCAACTTCTCAATTTGCATAATATATTTAGGGTTTGACCAATCCAAAAAAGGGGATTTGGTCAATTACAATGCCTGACATGATCAATCAACAAAAGGGGATTGATCTAATTAATAATGACTCATAATGACTCAATAAATAAATAGAACACTCTTTGAATTTACAATATTTCAACACTTTCATCCCAACTAAGTAATATCCATTTCATTCTATTAGATAGAACATCTGGCTTATCTATTTGTATATGTGTTAGGATAAATAAAGTTATATGTGGTGCCAAAAAAACCCATATAATTTTCTTTGAAAATGTTTTTAGTGTCAAAGATTTTTTGATCTTCATGTGTGACCTCTATGTTTGCTAGTTTTTTCTATATATTAACACACACCTAATATGATTGTTTATTTTCATGAGTTTTCAACTCATTGAATTTCATTTAAACTGTGTGAGAACAAGGTGTCGAGACAGAGGATGATGCCCTTTTCCTGAAAGTTTTGTCCATGAGTAGCAAGCCCACTTTGCAGAGGTTGATCTTCATTTTCGCTCCAGGAAGAGGAACTGTCATATGACAGTTCAGTAAAGTACCAACTAAAATATTTGTAACATGTATATCCAGTTGATTGTTTTTGGCAATGATAAAAAAATTTGAAGGTTTTTGTTTCTATGGATATTCTTACAGATGTATTTACAAGTGTCATTGATGTTTGGCATTGGTAGTTAATTGTGGGTTAGAATTTTCATGTGTTTCCAAATCATCATTTTCTAGTCCAATATTTTATCCACATACTCGTTTTGTATTGTGTTTGCATCATTAAAAAGGGTGTGAGAAAATGGAAATATAAACTATAACTTGATTTTTGGATGTAACTATGTATAGTTGGTTTACAGACCTTATTGATGTTTGGCCTTTGTAGATATCAGTGAGTTAACATAATTTTTCATTCTTACTGTGATAATGCCTTACAAAAACTAAAATAAGAAACAATTTGTTCCAATTCAATACTCACACATAAAAAAAAATGTGATCCCATAATATTCACCTTTGTCGATTCAACAATAGGGAGGTCAATTTGGTAGATCGGGATATCGGTCACTTCAGGAAATTGGGGTGCCTCTGGGGTACCTATGAGAACAACTAATTCTTTGATGAATATTTGTTTTTATTGCAACCCGTGAGAGTAATTGTGTTTTTGATATATTTTTTAATGCCTTAAAATATTATTTTAAGTATTAAACTTCTTGCAGCAGATCACCCATTGAATGGTTTGTTGTTTCCTTCTATTTTTACCTCTATTATATCACTTGTCTGTCATTAGTGCACCAGTAGCCAAGGAGAAACCTCGTCCATAACATCTTTCCAATCTCACCGTGCTCTTGTCTTGGTGAACCAACCCTATAACTAACCAAAAAATTGAAAAGAACGACCATTCCAAACTTGCGGTGGCCTAGCTCTACCCTTTAGCAATCATGTGAAAAATTTAGGAACAACAGTAACTATGAAGTCCTTTAGACAGCTCTACATGATCTTAAATCAAATAATAGAAAAAGTGACTCATACTTATACTTTCCAGGATGCGTTTTCATAAGAGAATCATCGAAAAGATACAGTGAAATCAATGGAGGGTTGTTGAAATAAACTTATTGTATTGTCAACTTGACCGTAAGTATAACAACGACAAACTTGAATTTTAATTTTGTGTGGTTGATATCATATTCCCATTTGACTTCAGCTAGCATATATATCTCTTTTTTTTTCAAAATATTTCCGAAAAATAATTTTGGTAATTTCATTAATCAAGTAAAACTGGTCAAATGAACTACATATTACATTTTCTCCACAGAGCCTACATTAAAAGGCAAGGCAAGTCTTGTATATTCTTTAAGATCATAGAAAAACCGCTAAGATCCTGAGTCTATTATCCAGTCAAAATTGAAAAACCAGGCCCATGAGAACCTTGAACTACAATACCAAAGCACATGATCAAAAGTCTACCAAACACAACACAGGAAAAAATCAACAAAGATTGGGCATTGTATCCCATCTATAACCAAATTCCCAAATGGGAACCAAGAAATTTGTTGATTACTATATTACTATGAATGAAGATCACGTTGACCTGACAATGTTCTAACATTACTAGTTATGGAAAAGAGTGTCAGCGTTTAACTTAATGGAGTTTGAACAATGCCAAATTTGCAATATTATTTAAAATGCCTTATGGTTCCATTCAAAGGAACAAGCCATTTTGACGGCTCAAAGGATGGACCTAATTTATTCACAATTGGGTACTTTATATGAGATATTTCCTCATGCTTCTCATTCCTTGACTCAACAAATCTATGCGCTTCCAGTTCACTTTCTCATGGTATTCCAAAAATTTATTCATATATTGATTGGATAGCATGGATAGAGACAGATCAGATTGTTTCATTTCGTGTCAACACATGATATGATTTATTTATTTTGGTTCAATCAATATGCAGTATGACATTGTCCTCATTTAAGGTAAATTTTCTATGGACGTGGAAGTCATGTAGCATGTAGACAGTGTTTTCCTTTTTCTGTAGGTATATTTCATATGGAAATTTTGTCAACCCAGGAAGCACATCTTGTAATACATGTTGTCTAAATTTACAATGTACAATTGTCTTGTTGAGGGTTTGTATGGAAACATTGAAGCAATGTCTATATATGTAAGGGAATTTTGTACCACATCGTAGACAATCAATTGTGACATCATTTATGAACGCAGAGGTAGAAGCAGGAGAATTTCATTTGGCACATACATTCTCAAAGGGGGTCGAGTAGGCATTTGCTAGAACCAAAAAACCCTCAAACTATGTACATGAGCATAGTAGTTAATATATTGAACAATATAATATATATGTGTACAACAAAAAAGCTGCACAAAATTGTTTAAGGAAATGTTTTTTTGCAAATTGTGGGTGGAAGTGTATATGTATACATACAACAATTGTGGAGCTACTTAGTTTCTTGAGATCATGTACTATTTTGTTCGCAATTATGTTACAAATTTTTCTTGGGTTGTGTGAAAGATCCTTTATTTAACATATCTTTTCTTCGTTATATTTTTGAAGAGCATAATTGGAAATTTCCCTTTATGCAATTGTTGTTCCATTGAGGAAAATTAATTTGCATAAGGGTCGAACAATTGTAGTTGCACCATGGAACAGTTTAATAGTTGTGTAAGATGACTGAGATATATGAGCATGTGAAATCAAAGAACAAAAATGGGTATAGAAAATGGTACCATTGCCTTGTCGTTTTATGAGTTTCCATCTTTTATGTGGAGAGTGTGTTGCGAGCCAAATTTTCTCGAGAATGTGACAGTTGCACCAGTGGTTCTGATTGGGTAAATGTTGTTGCTCTCTACAAATTATTTGATTGTTGTGTCCGATACGAAATGATATTCTGAGCAAACCATGGGAACTTTTTCCACAACACTTGTTTCATTGAGCAATATAATCCGATCACAATCGCCGCGGTCATATACTATTTTCGATATTATATTGAAATTTGTAATGGATATCCCATCACCAGGAAAGATATTTTATGCATGTTTTTGGATAAGTTGTGTAGGGATAGTCAGTGTAACTGTCATCATGGGTTCGTTGTTTGTCATTTTTACACACATAATGCATCTAGTTTTGTTTTCCTTGTCTAATTAGGTGCTATACATGACCATTATGTCTCTGACAAACAATTGTCCAGTTCGGCGGTTGTTCAAGCCTTGTATCGATAGTATATTGGGTCATATAAGTTTAGACCTGGTGACATTTTTTGAACAGGAAAAGTAATGTGACTGGCAGTCTGTATCCTTTTTTTTGCATCAATGTACACGTAGATGCACAATCTGGATGAAGTATGCAGGTTAGATTTTTGTAACCATACCTCTTAGTCTCTGGAGCTTGCAATATGTTGGGTGTTTCACTTGTACTCGTCGATACTTCTTGTGAACTAAAAATCATGTGTTGTATATGACATCAACATATTTACCATGGCATAGATGAATAAATAACTGAGGATATTTGTTTCCTAAACATAGAAAGAGAATAATTTATGAATCTTTACCTTTGGCCTTGTCGTTGTGTTGATGTTTTTGATGATTGACTACTCATGCCCATGTCACTTGTCCAACTTTTTATGATGAAAACATGTGTACATTAAGCATGACAACAAATAAGTATGCATACGCATTGTATATTGTTCATAATTGATATGGATGTACATTAAGCACATGCATTGTGTTTGATTTACTATCAATGTTGGTATACCTTTTGGAAGATTGTACTTCAGCTTCCTCTGTTGTCGCACATAAGACTTCATCCTCTTGTTCAATTAGTCTGTTTTTTTCAATGTAGTAATGCAGATAATACAATGGACATGAAGGCAAGTTGGTATGTAGGAAGACATGTAAAAAATTAAATACAATTTTATTTATTTCAATGTAGCAGCACAAAAAATACAATTCACATGAAGATAAGTTAATATGTAGGAATATACGTAGTATCTACATATAATAAATGAGGTGCAAAGTAGTTGAATAAATATACACACAATAAATGAAATACAAAGCAATGGAGTATGAAATAAGGGTAGAAGCATGCACATTTGTATGCCTTCTTCTACATTTCTGATTAAGAGTCCATCGTCTTGTCTAGTTATTCTATTTGTTTCAATGTGGGAATGCACAAAATACAATGAACATGAATGTAAGTTGGTATGTAAGGAAAAGACAGTAATATGTACATATAATAAATGAGAATCCAAGGAATAGAGTAACAGATAGAGTTAGAAGCATCCACTTTTTTTTTCCATGTTTGTGGTTCTATAGAATTCTTTTTGTCCAAAATCTATTACAAACCAAAAAGATATTAAGAACTTGGATGATCCTAGACAAATAATTTGGTTTTGTACAACAAAGTATACATATATGCTTTGAGACATGGAAATATGATTTTGTAATATGCTTGATGTATATTTCATAATTCAAGTACAAGACAAATTGTATCGTGGTCAGACCAGTATGTGTCTAAGATAAATAGGGTGTATTGTGAAATGGGCACATTTGACCATATATGGTCAATAAGTGTGTTTTGTACATGGTTTATCTTATCCAAAAGAAAGTGGAGAGTGTAATTACACATGTAGTTTTCCAATTCTTTTGTTCTAGGACTATATTGTAGCATGTCAACATTGAAGTCTACTAGAATGATAATGGTTTCGTTCAGACGTAAATGATGTAATGCATTTGAAACAACATTCAGTATGTTGGGAAATGTTGCATGCAGAGCAACATATATATTCAATAATGTAATTTTCAATTCACGGAAGATTACTCTTGCTAGCACCATCTCAACATTTTTTTCTTCGAAATGCATATGCTCCAAAATTGTTACATGTTTTTTCACTAATATCATCACTCCATGTGTAATGTAACTTGATATGCAATTGTGATTTGGAAATTGCTTGTTTTGCATGCATAATGTCATGTATGTTTCTTGCAAGCATAGAATATCAAATTGCATTGTGTCATAGTCATTGAGTATATCATTCATATGTGCATGCAGGATGCACATGTTAAGTGAGAGAATTGATACAGATGAGTTTGTTTGTATGGATTGGTAATCATATTGTAGATTTCATTTTTCACTAGTTTGAAGGTGTTGCATCTCAGTATCGACTTTATGTTTGAATTTCAAGTTATATTTTGTAAGAGCGCTTAGAAAATACAAGGAGTTTATGCTTCTGACATAGGACAGAGTTGTGTATACAAGTCCATGTATTTGTATTCCAGCACGGTCAAACACAACACTATCAAGTGTTAGCCCTTATGATCTGTGGATTGTACATGCACATGCAAGTTTAATTGGAAACTGTTTTCGAATCTTCAGTTGACCTCTCTTTTCCGATGTTGATATTGGTTTTGATATTTTCAATATAGGTGTCCAATAATGCGAAGTGTTTGAATTATATAGATCAGATAACTTGTTTTCTTTTCCATGGCCAATATGAGGGTCATGGAACTTAATCCAGAGGACATCAACTTTTTGTGTTTTGGTATAATCTTTGAGTATTCCACCTGCACCATTCACCAAAAAATCATGTGAATCATAGTTGCAGGCATATATTTCATCTAGCATGTCTAATTTCAGGACAAGTTGCAAAGGCAAAGTGGTTGTATGTTGATAACATGGTACATTGCCATGGTTGTCTTCTTCAAGGTCAATTGAATTGATGATGATATCATTTCCATGCATGAGCGATAGAACGTACTTGTTGTGCATTGCAACATACTTATTCTTGTAGAATAGGTAAGGGAAGGTTGGGTATGTCGGTGTAGGTCACATGCAACTTGAATTGATATATGTTAAGTCATCACATGATTGGTTGCTTGTCCGCATTCTATTTAGAAGTGCAATAAATGTTTCATTTGTTTGGCACATTGTAGTATGTAATTTGAAGAATTTTGTGTTGTCTTTCCAAAAGTCATGCGTCAATGTTTGCATGTTGATTGTAGGTTGTTCAAATATCATAGAATCTTGTATGGGTTGTGCTTGGTAAAGATCCCCACAAAATACCATATCAATGTTCCCAAAGTATTTGGTGTGCACATGTTTTATGTTTCTCAGTCGATTGTCAATGGAACATAAGAAGTGACTTTCAATCAAGGATTCCTCATATATGAAGACAAGTTGTAGTTTGTCATAAAGCTTAGACAAGGTATCTAACATTTCCTTGTTGAGTGGAAGAAAATGTGACTTGTTAAAAGGCATTAACAATGCAGAGTGGACTGTTGTTCCACCTGCATTATATGAAACTTTTCTTGTACATGAAACTATCAATCCCTTTGGTTTCATAGGGTCACTAGAACTATTTGAATCATAGATTCGTATAAGAATTTGGAATAGTTCTTTTGATGTGAATGTCTTGCATGTTCATGCCCCGCCTATAAGGAAAAAGTGCACATGAGTGTGCATGTTTAAGCATTTCTTCATTGAAATATCCTTTAGGATTTCTTGTTGCTCTCGATTCAACAATCGTCTAACTCTGTATTATTCTTCATTTTTGATAAAGAAAGGATTTTTTGTGACTTTAAACCCAAGATTGGTACATTTTTCAATGGCGGTTGCTCGAGGACAAGGCAAATTTGCTTGCAAGTCATAGGACTCACATAGATTTCTGGTTGTTTTATGCTTTGTTGATGTCTCATCAACATTGTCAGGGTTTTCTAGTTCTTCAAGTGCACTTTCTAAATCACCCCATGATGGGTTGACTTAGTATGTAAATCTAGCCTCATTGGTTTGTATTGTAGTCTCATAAATAGTATATGCAACTTCCCATGTAGGGAAGTTATGTTTTAATGTTTCTTCATTTTGATCAAATGGAATGTACAATAATAGTTTCTCTCTACAGAAGTTTTCATAGTCGGTGTGTTTGTTGTATTTGACAAATCATATTACATTTGTTTTTTTTTTTCTTTTTGATATGTGCGTACCATTTTTTTTGTAATGCAATACAAATTTTGCAAGGAATATATGCTTAATAGGAGGTGGACATTGGAGGTAGTAATCAATAATAGAGTGGCATATCACGTCCTCTAAATTATCAGACTCTTTTTTTAGCAAAGATGGTGGTTTAAGCACAAATGTAAGTATGTCAAGTGGAGATGTGTTTATGAAGACACATTTCCTTGAACTACAGTTCAGAGGCAGGGAAAGTGTGATGTGGACTGCTTGTTGAACAGACATTTGTTGAAGATTAAGTAATGTATTTCCAAGTGTATGTATCATTTGTATAGCATCAATTTGACTTTTTTCATATTCTCTATGTATTCTTCTGAATGCACTTGTCATAGATTTGTCAACCTTTGTCACGTACAAGGTACAATATTATGTTGCAACATATGCGTTGAGGACATATTACGCATATGTATTTTCATTACACATAATTGACATGTCCTTGGAGAAACCATTGTTCCAAATATGTAAAATTTTTCGTTTAAGGAAAATTGTTGGTTGTTTAAGTGTATATTGTATCACTTGGATGTACTCATCTTATGTTAGATTTAGTTCTGTCGAGAAGTCTTCGAACCTCATTAAGTCATCGAAGTCTCTTGTTCTAGAAATGTAAACAAATATTTTGATTTATCAATGAGAACATCATCCTCTAAACCAATTGTTTATAATATTCTTGTTGTTCTCATCGACGACATAGGGAAGTTGTATCTGCAATGTGAATTCTTTCATTTTTTACAACTTCGTGTATGGTAATGTCTATGAACTTTGGCAATTTATGGATCCAAATGATTTGTGTTGCATGTTATCTATTTGTTCATAAACTACTTGATTTGTGAGTTGTTGTCATTTCCATAGACCGGTGCACCCTCTATCCATAAAAGTGTGTGGTCATGTTCGCTCCCTCTATTTTGGAATTCACTTACAAAATAGTAGTCAGACATTCTTCCGAAGAACATTTCATCATGACATATCAATTGCCACAAAGTATTTACTCTATGTCTATAGTAACAAGTACATGTCACTGGGTCTTTCCTTATGAGGTAGTCAATGTCATCACTTTCCAATGTATCAGTTTGTTTTTTCCTTTTCCTGTTCCTATATAATGCAGACATCGTAATCACCAACGGACCCCAATGATGCTCTGCACTTGTAAATGTGATGAAAAAAGTTGGAGGTCCCAATTGTCGAATCATTGCAAATATAGTTTTCTTGTTTTGTTGCAAGTAGTCACGAGATATGCGAATGTTTTTGAAATCTATGTATCCAATATTAGATTTTACGATTTTTTCTAGGTTTCCTTTGTACTTGACATCTTGACCAATAAATTTCTTCCTCGTAGCTGGCCTTTTCTTATTTGCACCCATATGCAAGAGAGCACTTTCTCAATTATTATGCACATTTTTTTGAAAAAAAAATTGTTATGTGACAGGAGAAGTCACCGCTTGAATGTAGCAGTTTCTGTCGAACTATTTTTTGGTAGCTGAATTGGTCATGATTTCATTGGCACATGGATATCCGTAGAACAGTGTTGGGAAGTTCATTTCCTCCACAAATTTTTCCTTGAATATTCCAAGTGGATGTTTCCCTTCAGCAGGTGAGATTTCGATAATCTTGTCTTGTAAGTCATGAATGTGTTGTGAGTCAGTGAATACCTATATCAATGTGTCAATAGGTCTTTCATTCTCCAATTCATAGCTTGTATCAAATTCAATAGTAGTTTTGAAAGTTTGTGCAGAGTTGTCATTTCCTTATTCAAGAACATGGTTCAAGTTCTCATTTATATAAAAAAATTCTGCTTTGTACAGGGTCTTGGAACATAATTATTTTAATGCTTTAATGACAATGTGTACACGCACTCTACATGTCTTTTATGCATTATTGTATTGCGAATGTATTTTGAGAGCTACAACAACCGTCATTGTTTCTCTCGTGAATTATGGCAGCTCTTTTTGGACAGCATCTAGCTGGACATGAACATTAATAATTGATCCTATTAAGCCCATTTGGGGTCATTTATATCCCCAGGGTATGATTTGTGCAAATGAAATTCGCAGAGACACGAGTCTCTCTTCAAGTTCTGTAAGTGTACTTACATCTAGTAGTGGTGTGTTACATCTTATTTGGTTAGGTGTTGCAAATTATGGCATTTTTCCATTTTCAAGTGAACTTTTGCATGGAAGACAAATTTTCCTAGTGGAAAATGTTCTATCATTTAATGTCAAGTTGATGTATTCTTTTTGCAATTCAAGGGTGAAATAATTAATGTTCTTTGCGAAATTAAATTCCTCACAAATCGCACATGCAATGCAAGGAGTATCTTCAATTTGTTTCATATAGGTCTTCTTTGCATCTCTCTTTCCTAGACAAGGATGCATAGAAAGTGTTCGTTGGTTTTCAATGCTAGCATTGCACAGTGTTGGATATAATTTATGATATGTGAATTTTCACCCTCGGTCAGTATCATGACCACTGTGGGATATGTAGTTGCACCTTTTTCTCTCACGTATCTATTTCTTCAACATGCAGTAGGTTAACTTATGGTTGCCACTCGAAACTAGTTTCACTTGTTGAGAATCCATGTTGAAGGTGGAATTGACATTTGTTATGAGCATTGACTCCTCACCATGTTGATGATGCAAAGGGTGATGCTATTTTTTATTGGACATGTGATGCTTTTTGTCAGTAGGAAGTGTGTAAATGCACTCATTTTGTGCATGCACAATTTTTTTTAGGTTGTGATATGTGAGTTTTTATTTCTTTCTCGAGCTCCCTTTACCTCATGATGATCAATCGTAAAATTCATAGGTCTAGAAGGAAGTGCACTAATGTATTTATTTCTTTCACATATGACCTTTTTCAAGTTGTGATAATTTAGTCTACGCTTTTTATTTAAGCTCTCTATGACCTTATGACTATTGGGATGAGTTTCATCATGATTAGACAATATGTGACGCTTATGTAGATTCGTTGCAGTTTGGTTGGCATGGACAGTGAATCTTGAGATGGAATTATTTCTTATCAAAGGTTGATAATGGATATGTGGCGTATCCATTTTCGACGCTATGATGTCAATTGTTTTATCGTAGTTTGAATCAATATAGTAGAAATGGGTAGTATCGTCTAAAAGGGCTGACCAGACCTAGATATTTACTCTGAATATGATAGATATCCATTGTAAAAAAAATGCCCCACCCTCTATATTTCCTTTCTCATATGGCATTTCCATGTTTACAAGGTATTGTTGCCAACTTCCAACTATCATCATACTTTCTATGAGATATGGTAGAAGGTGTTGATGCAAGCAGTTAAATACCTATTGATTGCCACCTATAATTGCATTGCAAAAGGATTGCACAATGTAAAGGCGCAGTGAGTGCACATCAAACTCTGTTTCTATCAAATAACAAATTTCATTGAACATACTATCTCCACAAGTAGATGTACTAGCTTTTTCTATGTGTAATCCATGAGAGTGCATATGATGCATAATTCGTTTCCAATGGGATTGAAGGTCTTTGCAGGTGAGGGACAAGTAAATATCAGATCCTCCAAGATTGCATATGGATAATTTTTTATAGAGTAGTGGTTCATAATGACCACTTAGAGGATTAGCATCATGGAACAAGATGCAATATGGATCTCTAGATGCAGTTTTGTTGAATAGTAGATATCTTTTTTTTCTTGTTAATGACCAAATTCCAATTGATATATTCAGCCACTTGGCTAGCCACCATATATAAAATTTATATCCCCAAAGTCCTCTCTCACGTGGAGGCAGAGTTAAATATGCAGACAACCGCATCTTTGAAAGATATGTACTGACATCATGTATTCCATGCAATTGGAAAAGAAAATCAGATGCCAATTCGTATTGATACGACTCTAATTCCTCAACGTTTCCATTTTCTAAATAAGCCAAGAAATGATCTATCAATCCATTGTTCAACTCGGTTGAGGAATAATGGAAGTGTAATAGAAATTGAAATGCACTGAAGAGGCAATATCCTGTAGTATACGAGAATGCATCTAATCCGAAAAGGGCATTGTTATGCAATACTCGGTCGATGTTGTCATGTACAATGGAGTTTGCATCTATTTGGTAGCACTCAACATCTATTTCTTGCTCCATGTTTTAAGTTGTGATTTTCAAGATGTTTCTTAGTTATGTTTAGATAATATACAAATAGCAAAAAATATAACTATAAGTTCGGGAGTGCATACCAAGTTTGCTATGTATCCTTCAACGTTTTTCATTTCAAATTCAATGCTCTATGGTTTCTATAGAATATGACAAAGAAACAAAGCTATAGTTAGTGCTCAATCATATAAAAGAGACAATGCAAATAAAACAATAGTATAAACTTGCTTAGTACAAAGACTGAGTATTTAAGACATATAATTTTAGAACTTATTTCAGTTGTGCACCTTATAAGTGTTATAGTAGTCATTTTATATAGCCTTACAATCGTATTCATCATTTAATTTCATCCCCACTCTTCACAAATCAACACTAAATAGATCTGAAACGACTTGTTGATGTCTCCCACTCAGAAAACTCACATAGATGGTCTTTGGGATAAACAAAAGGGGAATAATTAGGCATTCGTGGACCTTTACTACATGAATGGAACCAACACATAGCACAACTTCTCAAGGTTTCAATTATCTTACAATATGAAGAAGATACTCTAATATTGGGCACTGGGGAACTCATCCTCAGATAGATAAATGAACTGTCCATTTAGGTTACAACGAATCATTTCTACAAGATGAGGTCCAGATGTGGAAATGGTGATGGAAGATGCTTTGGAAGACCCAAAGTCTAGTATAAAACTAACAACTATATGTAGCTTTCCTCAAAGAATAAAATATTTCCCTGTCATAATCTACAAATAAGGGGATGGAAAGGTCCTCGAAGATGCTTGCTTCGCAATGAAAACTATGAATTTGTCTCACAAATCCTTGTGCACTTCAATTTTCCAAAGAGCTATGGTATAATGTCTTGGGAATGAAAGTGGGCATATGTGATTGGAAAGGGGACAACCTGGAAAATGCACTAAACGTATCATTTCAGAAACAGAAAGATGAGGAGAGCATCTCATTTCCTTTTTTGTATGTCAGTATGGTTGTGACCTAGGTGGGTTCTGTATCGAGCATTGACATGCATGCGTGTTGTTTGACAACACTGGAGATAATTGAACGTGTACACAGCTTCTTCTCAAGATATACCATGGTTTTAATTTCAAAACTATTTTAGGAGATTAACATTCAGGCACCTTTTATTTCTGAAATGAATCTGATTCGTCAATCAATTTTGTAATCCACGATCTAGGTGACCCTACTACTGTAACGCCCCTGCTAAAGTTTTATCATTCTTCCAAATTTTGGAACTCTTCTAACCATACTTAGACATGGCAGCAATTCGAGACTTCAGGAGTTTTTGAATGTGAAGCGTGAAAGTATCCCAAAGTGACTTTCTCTCGGAGTCATTAACTCACACCTATTTTTAATTAACTCGATATTACTTTAACTGTCCTTATTAAGGACTTCAAGACTTCATCTCTTCGGCACTTCCAGATTTTTTGAATGAATAATTTTTACAACTCCCGGAGTAGTATGGACACGTGCAATAAATGCATAATGGCCATCGTGCATGTGGGACTCTAAAAGACAACTAACTAGATTAATTTAATCAAACACAAACAATAACCAAATCTCGTTAGTGCTAAGTGTCCACCATGCTGCAAACCCTGACATGTGGTTAACCATGTCTCATCCACACAAATAATAACTATCTGCAAAAGAGATAAGGTCCTCAAATATGTGCATGTATACAAGCCATTTTTCACCTTCCTAATCTCTTTGTTATTGTTATCGCACAATTTGTACTATGATAGAAGGAAAGGTTAAAGGAGAGAAAATTGGCATAATGGGAGACTATCCTATCATTGTCACATCAATAGGGTGTCCCTTTCTATTTAGGGTGGTAGGGCTAGGGGAGATGTCCCTGGTGATCTGGGTTTTTGAGAAGGAAAATTCAAAGTAGCTAGGTAAAGGTCCCTTCTCACAAGTCACCACCAATCAAAAAGTCTAGTTTTAATAACCAATGAAGAGATAATATGTCAGAAGTGTACCTACCTAGAACAAAGAAACAAGAAAAATATATATTTTCAAGTGCACTTGTTGGTTAGCACTTTATAAAACCATGGACTTTATTAATAAAAGAAAACGGTTGAATATGGTGAAGTAAACAGAAATGTTATAACAACAATGTTTATAGAGCAAAACTTCACATAAAATGTCTTCAAACTAGCTTTAAAATGACTAAAACCATTAATCATTGAAGTCATAAAATTAGCATTTGACAGAAGCACATAAGGCAAAGTATAATTCAGCCTTTACAATTGCCTTTTTTATCTTTTAATGTTTCATCTAATGGTTGTAGCTTACTTTAGTAACAACATCGATGTTGGTAGTAGGTCAAGCTATTCTAGGGTTAGAAAGTGTTACTAGGTTGTTCAAAGAGTAGGTTTTGAAGGTTGTGTTGATCAATTACTCTTAGTGAGGACTTAGACTAGTAATTTCTTAGGGAAAATGGAGTCAATAAAGTGGTAGCAAATGTTGAAGGTAAGGGATAATAATAGGAGAGTCAAAGACAAGACAGGTTGCTAATTGAAGTGTTGGTAAGCCAAGGCTTCAACCACCAAACCCTAGGGAAAATGACTACTAAGGTGTAGGTAACCCTAGGTATTAGTATATTTTCCTCCCTCTTTAACTCAAAGATGAAGAAAATGACGGCTAATATGAAGAAATAAGTGCTAGGGTGTTGAAATGGCAATGCCCTTAGCAATGGCTTCAAGAAAAACGACTTCTTGGCAAAATATAGTAGGTGAATAGCTATTGAGATAAGGACAATAACATGTGCTTAATATCCTAGGGTTTTAATCTAGAAATTTCATAATCTTAGTAAAATTCAAAGTAAATATACTATAATCATTCAAAGTAAAGAAGAATTGCATAATTTTACTTACATTCACCAAGAATAATCTAGCATATGCCCTAGTTGAAGACTTTCCACCAAGAAAATGCCCAAAAACACCAAGATTAGCCTTCCTCCCACAAGTGTGAACTAAATCTTAGTCATAAAACCCTAAGTAGGGTGCAAATTTCAAACCTCACAAGTGTGAGTGAAAGATGATGAAAAATAAAGAGGATCTTCCCCCTATTTATACAATACTAATGACTAGAATTAGGTTGGAAAGGATGACATGGCCAGTTACAAATAATATCCAGTTTTTACATTAAATGTCATAATTAAACCATTAAAAAATCTTATAAGGTGATGTCATGCCCTTTTAGGGTGACTTTAGGCCCTTTTTGGGCAACGTTGGTCTCCTGGAGCAAAACTTTAGGCCTTCTTGGGCCTCAGGAACCTGCCACACGTGTCGCTTGGCACACAACTGCCTCCAAAACATCTCAAAACGTTGGATGATGTCATGGGTGGCCTGGGTGATGTCATGGCCATTCCAAGGCCTACATCATGGTGGAAAGGGTGCAACCCCCCTAGGTCCAGGCCTATTAGGCTACCCCAGGTGAAACGTCCTCCTCTCTCTTTGGTTCAATCCTCTTATCTATCTTTTCCCCTTGTTGGGGTCTCAAGATCCATCTAGTGGGATTTTATCCCCATGGAGGTTTGAACTAATCATATCCCCATGTGTACATGTCCATCGAGTACCTTTCCATCGGATGTGGCCCTGTAACATAAACATATATTCCCTCCATGGGAACATAAGTCACAAGGAACATAGCAATGTCAATCACATCTATTCATCAAGTTATTAAACATGTGCATAAAATCCCTTTTACCCGGACAAGTGCTCAAAGACATTATGCTAATCTCCAAGGCAATTTTGGAGGGGATGCTAGGATGTCCTATTGGGATAATTCTCATTGGATGTGGGATGTTTCCAAGATAAGTAAAATATAGGCCATGTGAATGGATCAGGTGGTTAGGGATGTCTAGGCAAGGGGTGGAGTGATAGCAGGGAAATGTATTGCTTACATGTGGGTGCCTCTGAAGAGGGTGAGTTGCACCTTGTCATGGATTAAAATGTTTCCAAGCCCATTCATTCCTTTTATCTTTTATTCTTATTTATTTTTCTTTCAAGAGGCTATTTAGGGGAAACTTCCCTAGCGTGGTGACTAGTCATGGAAATGTTACCCACAAGAATTTCACATAAATGAGAAGGTTGGCTCGTGATGACACCCCCTTTTCTCTTAGATATTCCACCAAGAGCCACTATCCTAGCGTGGTGACCAGCTGTCAGTAGTATCATACCACTACATTCCCATGGACCTAATATGTTGGCTCATGATGAGACCCCCTATCCTCTAACTAGGTCTTGATTTATCATTTTTTATGGGTCCCTCTGTTTCTTGTTGAGAATATTTTTATTGATTTATTAGGGATCCCTAGGCGAAGCATATCAAGGTTTCATTCTTTTGGATTTTGTATTTTTCCAATTGCTTTTACCCTCTGGGCCTTTATCTCCTTCTTCCCACAAGGTAAGGTACAACCCTTAGATATTTGGCCAACCCAATACCTGGACCAGTGTAATGGGATGGATGAGCGGGAAAAAGATGAAAAGTGATAAATATGGTGGGAGTGGATGATGGTTTTTCCTGAATTGCCCCAGTGGAAAATCAAACCCTATGGGTACCATCTTACTAGGGAATTTTGTCATTCCCCCCAGGTATGGTCAAGTGGAGAGGCATAAAGTCCAAGCACACATTAGAAGAAAAAAAAAATTAAATGCACATATTCAAATTTTTTGAGGATCATAGTGACACATACCATGATACCCAGACTCATTACCTCATGGAGAAAGATCCATTTTTGTTGCGGGACCAGGACGAGGTGATGGATGTTGTTGATGCTGACAAAGTGGAGGCACTGAATAATGAAAGAATGGACCCTCGAGGGCCATGCTCAAGTTGATCTAGCTCTCGGTACTCGATGTCTAGGACCTATGGGCCTCGATACATAATCTCCTTAGTTATCCCTATGCTAGGGGATAAAAGTTACCTTACACACTTCCATATGTCTTTACACCTTTGTCACTAGGCTCTGATCTTGATCTAGAATCGTTTTTCTACCCTTTACCCCTACGGTTTATCCCTTTGGTAAACATAGTTAGTGAACAGAATGGCTTGCAATGGCTACACAAAAGGGTGATTTAGTACCATTCTTGAGTTGAAAGAGTGACTTGCAATGTATGCACAAGAGTGTAAACCAATACCATCCCAGCGTCGAGTATGTGAATATGTAAGGTATGATCTATGCTATAAAAATTCATGTTAGTTGTTTTAAGAGGTTTTTAATAGTATTGTACTGGTTAAAACATGTGGACCCTCATCCTAATCCTCCAATATCCCTTTATTTTCATGAACCTATTGATAATCCCCGTAATTCTACAATTACACATCTTGTTTCTCACAAGTCTACTGATCCTCATCCCATAATTTACAAAGAAACCCATGTTCAAACTCCACTTCCCACTAAGAATTTAACTTGCCAACAAAGGATATCAATAAGAAGTATGACTTATGTCACTAAACTGCATTTTGAATTTTTTTCAAGCATTTTTTCTTTTAGTATTTTTCACGTTCCTCCATTGTTTTTATATAGTTGTTGAACCATCTCTGAGTTCGATCGAATAATGAATCCAATAGGATTTACATGGATTTGTCTATTCTTTTTATGGCATGTTCTGATATGAACCCCTATAATGGATAGGCTTCATTGGGTCTAGGAATGTAACATAATTCATAAAACAGATTATTGAAGCTATCAACTTTTATCTCCCTCTATTTTCTCTTGTTTATGACATTGCAACATATCAAGATTCATCAGAAGGACCCGACAGGATCCAATAAATGGGTATTGCTCTATTTTATCCATTTCAAGTGTTTTTATCCACATGCACAAGAAAATATCTGAGATTATGGTCCTATAATAGTTCAAGAATTGACTATGCACCTATATGTTATTCTGAATGTTTTGATCTGTGAATTGATCAAATGTGAAATGTTCTTAGTCTTTTCCACATCAGTTTCTCTTGTATAATTGAATTATGTATACAATATGGATAATCTAGGCCAATGGTTTAGAGAAGTTTTCATGTTCCCAAATATGATAAGAAAACTTAGCTAGGAAATCGCAAAACACCATCCCAATAATTTTATGTGTGTCAATCCCAATGGACAAAATAAATTTGATGGTTTAACAATATTTTTTTCGTCTTCGAGCAACAAATATTGAAAGTCTTAACCCTTATAAGAGTTCTAATTGGAGTAGTAATCATCTGAGACTTATTGTGTCTTCTCATGGTTTTCCATTTCATTTGATCACATGGGAAGATACTCCGAAATCAGAATTAATGTTTGGACTCGGGTCATTTTGTGTTTTATCTTCATCCTCCACCCAGGATTTGCATTTCAGGTCCTGGAACTTTTTCTTTATAACTTACTGAAATATGTCACTGATAAAGATGGATAATTCCTGACAATGTTGTCGAATTTTCTTGCAGCTTTCTTATCTTTGTACCATACTCATCCCTTTTATACCTAGCTACAGTTTTCTTCTACAAGAACATTTTGCAAAGGAAACAAGATTTCTTTTTCAACACTTTTTGGGGATAGTAATACATTCTTGTTTCTTTTATATCAGTGGTCACATTTAAGGATGTTTTGTATGAGCATTTTCACTTGCTTTTTATTTCTGTATTTCTTTATATTTATTTTGATTTTCAGCACCTCCTAGTATTGAACATTC
The DNA here is from genome assembly GCA_010110895.2 of Picea sitchensis. Taxonomy (NCBI): domain Eukaryota; kingdom Viridiplantae; phylum Streptophyta; class Pinopsida; order Pinales; family Pinaceae; genus Picea; species Picea sitchensis. The sequence continues at coordinate 25,596 of SNQJ01S0082212.1, forward strand.
TTACTTGCAAATTGTAAATAGTAAGTAGTAAAGAACGAATAGGAATGAAACTATGGTATTGAAACTTACTCATGAATGATGAATGATAGAATCGTAGGTCCAATTGCAGGTGTAGGATTTCAACCCTGCAAAGTGAAAGAATAGGTCGAACTGCAAGTGCAAGACTTCAACCTTAAAAATGTTTTAAGTTCTCTAGTTCGAACAATAGAGATTGTGATAAAATTTATAGTCAAAGGACAAATTAATATGAAGTCAACGAATTTATAACTTTTAATTCAAACTATATGTCAGGATTTTAATCAATATATTGTTATTATAACTTTTAATTTTATATTAGAAAGCCTCCCAAATTTTCTAAAAATATTTTATAATGCAATTCTATGAACAAAGTTTCATGTTACAAAACCCAATGGGTAGGAGAGAAAATACCTTATTCGACCATCTTCCTTTTCAAATCCCTCAAAATTGGTAGGAGAGAGAAAAGTCGCTTATTCTTATGTTTTCCCCCGTACCTGATTTGATTCAAGTAAAAATTGGTAGGAGAGAGAAAATTTTCTTATTTTACTCTCTTCCCATTCAAATATGGAAATCCCTTAATTTTGATGATTTCCTTTGTATATGAGGAAAGTTCAAATTTTATGAGGAATATGGGATTGTCGACTTTGATTAGGGACTCTCACCTCAAAAGGGTAAAGCAAGTTGAATTCATAACCTTTCCAATTAATCATTAGGTGAGAGCTCTGACATCAAATTTAAGATTTTTTCAACTAATTTTAGAAGCTAAGGAATATTATAATAAAAAATAAAAAAATATTAATAAATCTAACATGGTTGTATTTTTTGGTGTTTCCTCCCTACTAAACATGCTTTAGGAATATTTAATAGTAGTATTCCAAAACTGTTCATACAAAATTTAAACATGTGTGTGTTAACTAACTATAACCTCATCCTCGGATGGGGTGCCACCTCGCACAGAGGAGCCACGTGGTACAACGCTTGGTCGGAACTTAATTACAGAGCACCGGCTCCCATCCCCTCACCATTAAAAATGGGAGCAAGCCGGATTAGCTAGGTCAATGAGCCAAGATCTCTCATGCACGTGAAGGGAACGGACTCAAAGAGCACTCAGTAGATGGCCTTAATGGCTAGCCTGTTCACATCACTCCTCATGAATTTATCTGCTTTTGGAAGGGAAGGGACTCATTTCGAGTTGGAGCTGTAGAATCCATGCATCCTTGAGCTCTGGTGTGGTGGTCGCTACCTCATCCTTTCTTGGGTCACTGTTTGGCACCTTCACATGCTGAGGGGATGAGGTAAACCCTGCAGGGGGATGTCCTGATATGCTTCTGATGTGCACCGAAAGAGACAACAAAATTTTGAACGGGAATTTTCCATGGCATGGATGCAACTCGCTCAAAAAATTAGGAGGCCTGGAATGCCTCCCATGGCCTATATCGAAGAAATTTTCCCAGATGACCCCATTCAAGTCCCCCTAGAACACCTGCTCTTCACAGTTTCATACAACTGGAATCCGCCAACATGTTTTCCAAGGGGAACCACCAAGTAGACCACTAAGGAACATCATATATCTCATAGAGAAGAATCCCAATTGGAAGCAACCCCTCCCTGTTACATCATTGAAGAATTTTCGATAGAAGTAGACGCAGAAATGACCACAGGTGAAGAAGAGTTCCCTCCAAGGATGGATGACTGGCCTGATCAACCCGAACAACATCCATCGATGCACACAGATGAGCCAACAGGAGACCTGGGAAGAAACGAGCCAATCGAGGCTAAGGAAAATCATCCAGAAGGCGCTCCTATTCCATGTCCTCTTTCTTTCATGCAAGAGGAATGGCGTGTCCAACTGCCACTCCTCCACCCGGACCAAATAAAGTTAATTTTTGAATTAAGGAACTTGGTGTAGGACCTTATCCACCACACCAGTCTCATAAGCCAACACATCGACTTGCTCTACAATGCCTACTCCAACACACCACCAGGTTAGCCTTGCCTGACATGTGCTCAAACCTTCGTGTTGATAGCTAGAGCAGGTGAGAAGGATGGTGAAGACGACGTGGATGATGCAGTGACCACTGGGTAAATGTCACAGTTAATAGTTTTAGTTTTTTTCTCTATTTCCCCCTTGCTAGTCCTGGCTAAGAGCCATTATGTTGTAACTCAAAGACTAAAGGTTTTTTCTCAGACCAATAGCTGCCAAATGTCTTGGTTTCCTTCGGGCAAGACAAATGGTAGCCAATTTTTCTTTCTCATAGACTGCATAGATGCCCGCTGTCTCGGTTTCTGCTTACCCGACAAGACAGTTGGCAGACAAGGTGTATCTGGTTTTCCCTTTTTTTTAAAGTTAATATATTAGGCTACGCTCTTTTTTATTTAAATAAAAAAAAACTAACTATAACCTCATTAGCCAAAAATGTATTCATAAAATTTGAACATTAAGGCTCTCAACAATTAAAGTTTACATAAAATTTGAACATTTGTGATCTCATAGTGCATTTTAATTGGATTTAAATGGTTTTTTTGTTGTAAGTTAAGAAGGAAGTGTACTGGAAATAAAGTAAAAATGTAGTTTTAAATTTTTAATTAGTTTGTTGTAGTTGTTGATATCTTTCTTAATCAAGGATACACTATGATAAATTATTATTAAATGAAAATTAGAGTCAAATTTTTAATTTATTTAATTTACTCAAAGACACGTTATAATATTGTTACCAAATAAAAATTAGAGTAAAATCTTTAATTTATCTAGTTCACCAATAAAGTTTGGGTTGGTCTATACTATTTTCTTTGACTTTATAAAGTAGGTTACATTATCTTGACCATTGTAGGGGGAGGAAAACAAGATAATTAGGCTTTAAATGAAGCTCATAGGGCTCATGAGCCATGACCAAGACCTTAAACCAACACATTAGGATGGTTTTTTCAGACTTGACCATTGTAGGGGGAGGAAAACAAGATAATTCGGATTTAAATGAAGCTTATAGGGCTCATGAGCCATGAACAAGGCCTTAAACCAACACATGTGTCCTTTAAAATGGATTTCGGCTCAAAGTGTAATATGGTTATTGTTATAATACCTTAGACAATAAGGATGAGTCTCGAAGCCTTGTTTGTCTATGGAGGAGGGTAAATTCACGGAGGTGAGTAACACTTTTGTGACAATCTGATCTCCAAAATTCCAAAAAACATTGTTTCGACCGAACTAATATTATTTTTTGGCCGAAAGATAATTTTTTCGGCCGGACTATGGAATGTCAAATCGAACGGTACAATGACGGTGCCCTCGATTTTCATGTAGAAATTTAGTCGGACATATTTTTTCCATCCGACAATATATTTTTGGTCGAAAGATTTTCAGGCTGAAAACTTCTTTCGGCCGAAAGATTATTTTGTTCGAATTGTTCTTTCAAACAAACTATACTTTCATTTGAACTATTCTTTCGGCCAAAACATTGTTTATATATTAATCGGACATAAAAAATGTAACGTTTTTCTCAGCTCTTCCCGACTGTGACTGTGAGTGACTATGAGTGACTGTGAGTGGTGTTGGTGCCAACGTGTTGTTGGCGTGGACGTCATGTTGGTGGGCGCTCCTTCGGGAAGTTGTGTTGTTGTGTAACATCCCATTCTCGTGCACACTGAGTGAACTTATTCTTTGAGGACACTTTCTTGCAAGTGATCTGGACTATTATACTATTAATCATTTGATTATGATTATGAGGCGTTATGGGTTGATAACATGTTGTTTTGTTGCATTGACATAGACAAGTGTTATTGACTCAGTTTTACTGAGTGTGAAGGATTTTGGACCTCGAGGATGCAGAGGCATTGATGGAACACTTTGGACTCTGGATCGAGTCGGGGAGTGGACTATTTGGGTTTGATTGTTGTATATATGATATTTTTGCATCTGATTAGATGATATGATTATGATATATTTATGACATGATTCGTTGATGATGCAGGTTGATGATAGCTTTCCAACCAAACTCACATGTGGAGTAGAGGGGTCACGCATGACTACCAGAGGTGTTGAGGGAGAGGTGCGGACAGCAGCCCTTCCACAACCTACTAGCACTCCCACCATGGCTCGAACTGTAGGTTAACAACTACCTAGTTCAAGAACACACACGATGTTGTGAGGGCCGACTGCGACAGTCTCTCACAATGATTCTAAGGGGCGGGAAATAAGGCAGGGGCCTTATTCCTTAGAGGCCCTTAGTCTCCCACA
>SNQJ01S0082212.1:35247-49644 GCA_010110895.2 Picea sitchensis
ATAATTTAGTAATTACTAAATAATATTTAATTATTACATTTAAAATGTATAAATGTGTTCATGGTTGTGGCCATGCATGTTGGTCGTCAACTAGCAACAACCAAATTAAGTAAAAAGTGGTTGATATACGCCGATCGGCGCCATTTTCCACTTTTTTTAATTAATGGTGCCGATCGGCGTACATCAACCACTTTTTACTTAATGTGGTTGTTGCTAGTAATATCCTTAAATCTCATTGAATAACATCGAGGTGATAGTTATATACACAACAAGTCAGCATTTAAATTTCATTGAATAATGTCAGTGGCTCTTATTTATAACCACACAATAGCATAAAATGACACTAAAGATAGCATTGAAGTGGCATTAATTCAGACATCGATCACATTCAGGATTAGCCCTTCTAGCCAATAATGTTGATTATTTTTTAAGCAGTGTGGAGCACCTTTAAATGTTAATCATATCACTTATTTTAATGGATAGTTTATAATTGATTGATAAGCACAGTTGATTGGGTTAAGTGTTATTCTTAGTGCGTACTATGATAACATTTATGACCTGAGCAGCTTGGTAACAGTTCGACCTTCGCACTTAGACATTTGTCATATCAGTTATTGTACGGGTTGTTGGTGGAGTCGGGTATTAGCTTGAGCTTTTCCTTGATTGTAGTCATCTTGCGTATGTCACCCTATTGCTAGGGGTATGGGTGTAGCCTTCTTGTCAGTATTCGGCTCCTAGCGCGTCGGAGTTATCTAGAGTCCTTGGTCTAGGTAGGATGTGTCACGCCAAGGTTATAGTCGCATCTATCCCCTGGGGCCGACATGATTCCTAATGAGGGGATCATTATGTGCCCCAAGGTATAGAGGCAAAGAATAACTTGGCCGAGGTATGTGCCTTCCGTGTGGTTGTTGTTGGCCGATGTGAGTTTCTGTTAGCGCTTAGGTTGTTATGCCTTTATGCTTTTGGTTCGTGTGCCTTGAGGTTCTAGTCATTGTTCATCGAGGCCGTTGCATCGGGATGGGGGTGTTGTCCCTTAGCTTGTAGGCGAGGTCATGTTGCGTCGGGTGGGTAGTCATTCCTCTTTGTTGTTCTATGCATGTTTTTCCTAGTTTCCCTTGTGCCAGGGCGTGGAGTCGTAGTTGCATGTTTCCTATACTATGTGCTTGCATCCATCATCAATGGTGTGGTTAAACTGTTTTCGTCATCGCCTTCTTTCCTCTTAACCAAAAAAAAAAAAATTTGCACTTATGATTCACCTATAATCGTAATGATGGGTTCATTACATGTTGTGTTGGTGGGCGGTCGGGCGGATCGATATTTTGGTAAGCTCAAAATTCCAATTGTAATTTTTTATTTTTTATTTTAATTTTTAATTTTAAGTTAAATGGTGGCCCCTGTAGCCAAGCCGTGGGCACTCCAATGGCTTGGCCACAGGATTGGGCCCCCGCGGCCAAGTCACAATCCACTGGACTGTGACTTGGTCGTGGGGGGCAGCTTTGTAGCACAATTCAACTACTTTTGTTTCCTTTTCCCAACATGGCTTAAATTTTAGGAATTTTCACGGCCGTCAAACACTTTTTGATGACGTTCTACTTATGTCTCCCTTTGTAATCTCTTTTTTGAGTCTTTGAAGCCTATTTGATTTTAAATGATTTTGATTTTAGAAGAAAATATATATCAGTGTTTAGATATAACATATGCGCAACATATGTTATATAATATAACATTATCCAATTTGTGATCAGATAAGAGTGCAACACTTAGTAAAGCAAGATTTCTTATGTGCCAAGATTAAAGGCATAACAAGTTGCTTTAGAGTAAAAAAACAATTCTAGGATTATGAAGGTGTTTCATTATCCAAGGTGTTATTAGGTAAGTCACTTTTGTTTTTAGAAGAAAATATATATCAGTGTTTAGATAATTTGATATACTAACATTTTGAAAACAGTTTTAATCTTTGTTTAGTCGTCTTCTATTTTTGTATAACATAGGATAAGTTCTAACAGTTAAAATGTCAATAGGTTTCTAGAGTTTTCTAAATCCATATTCTGCACTTCTACCATTATTTTTAGCTTCTTTGTATGCCCCTTTCAAAATATCACCAGTTTTGCAAAGTCTTAGAATTAGAAATAATGACCTACTTTAGATAAAAATAGTATTATTATTAAATATTTAACCTTTAACTCATTATAATATTTATCATATTTATCGAGAAGATCCTATGTAGTATCCCATCCAACCATCATATATTATACACTATAACAAGTAAACTATGCATGTTGGAAAATATGGAAAATATATTGAATAATCGAATTTCAAAACAAAACATCCTAGAAAAGAATTTTCTAGATCACAAAGATAATGTAAGAATATCACCTAAAATACTCCATTAGCATCATTGTAGACATTACCATTTGGAACCATTAATTTTGTGACAATTAAGACTCACTCAATTGCATCTTCTTCAAAATATATACGCCATTAAAACTCACATTACTATTTGTAGAAATAGGATTCATTAACACCATAAATTTTGTGACAATTAAGAATCACTCAATTGCATCTTCTTCAAAATATATATCCAATTAAAACTCACATTACTATGTTTACAATAGGTTATGATGAACTTACATTTGAAATTATTGTCATGATTGCTCTCAATCAACGTGAATTTCCACCTTATATGACTATATTTTATCTAGATTTCTAACTCCAACTAAGCCTCACAAATATTACATTTTCTCCACCTCATCTTAATTTATATTAGGAATACGAACAACCCTCATACACATCCCATGTAACATGACAATAAATGAATTAGTATAAAAACTCAATGACATAAGCAATTCTAATGGGAAGTTTATCAATGCCATATAATCCATGTTCATGCAAGACCTTCACCTCATCGTGATTAAAACATGTTTATGTTATTAGTGGGTGTGTGATGTTATGAAGATTAAACTCTTTGTTTTGGGGATTTTAATTCATTTCATTATATGTGGTCTTAGTGGATCCAACCATAGGGAACTTTTAAGGAATCTTATAGAAATGTTCTAATATGTTTTTTAAGTGGATCCAACCATAGGGAACTTTTAATAAATCTTAAAGGAATGTTATAAGGAATATATATGTGGTCTTAGTGGATTCAACCATGTTCAAAGAGTATGAACATGCTATTGAGTTAATTTTTGGTAGTTATTCACTCAATGTTAGACTTTATTGCTTTCTATATTCTCAAAAGAGTGAGACAAAGTAAATGGATAATGACATGTTAGAAGTTGAAATCATGCATCTCAAGAAGAATGTATTCTCTTCTCTAGTGATATTAGTAAAAAATAAGTATAAGTCTCAAACGATGGTCCTAGACTATAGGGAATTTAATAAATTGTGCTTAAAGATAAGTTTCTCATTCCTACCATTAATAAATTATTAACTTGTATTTGTAATCCCCTTGCTTGTTGTTTTTCTGAATTGATTTCCCTTGGCGAACCCAACTTCTAAATTCAATGACTTCTATGTGTGGGTTTTATTGATTATTATGAAAATATTGTGGTTTTATCTTATGTCCCTTATCCCTTTAGTCATTAGTATGTGCCTAAGAAGTCGGCCAGGAGCCGAATCGACGGTCGTCACTTTGGTGTTTAAAGACCTATAGATTCAAATGGCCTACTTTTCTGTGCATGGATGATGAGTGAAGGATAAGATTTTTCCTTGCTGTCTATACCTTTACTTATCTTTGAGTTGATTGATTCATGTCTGAATGTTTAGTCTTTGTGCCTTCTTATGAACGAGTACCTCTACGGCTTGATTGATTAAAAAATTTATTTCTCTCTGTGTTTTTAACTGCTTGAACTTGGGTACATCTCTGCATTTTTATTGATAAACTCTGCATTGTGAATGATAAACCTTTGAGTTGAATGACAATCCCTTGGCAAACCCAACTTCTAATTTCAATGACTTATTTGTGTGGGTTTTATTGATTATTATGAAAATATTGTGTTTTTATCTTCCATCCCTTATCCCTTTAGTCATCAGTCTGTGCCTAAGCAGTCGGTCAGGATCTGAATCGACGGTCATCACTTCGGTGTTTAAAGACCTATAGATTCAAATGCCCTACTTTTATGTGCATGTATGATGAGTGAAGGATAAGAATTTTCTCTGTTGTCTATCCCTTACTTATCTCTGAGTTGATTGATTCATGGTTGAATGTTTAGTCTTTGCGACTTCTTATGACCGAGTACCTCTGCAGCTTGATTGATTAAAACTCTAATTTCTCTCTGCATTTTAAATTTCTTGAACTTGGGTACATCTCTATGTTTTTATTGATAAGCTTTGCATTGTGAATGATCGCCTCTGCCAAGTCACAGTCATTTCAAACGTTTTGTATTTTATAAAAAATTCATAAAAAATTCAAATTGTTCAAGTTTTTATTTCAATTTTTTTTTGTTTTATAAAAATTACAAATCTTTAGGAATTAAATTTATAAATCAATTTTTACATATGTAATATTAGAGTATCATAAGTTATTAATATTATTTTACAGATTGTTGATTCTAGAATTTATTGTTGTACATTACTGTACATTACTGTCTATCTTATAATTTGTAAAGGAATATTTGTAAAATATACATACAATGGAAAAAAATTTAAACATACATATTTAAATTTAACAAATATACATACAATGGAAAAAATTTAAAACATACATATTTAAATTTAATAAATATACTATAAACATACATATTTAGACATTAATAGATAATTTATAAACATACATATTTAGTCTCCCACTCTGGTGTTGTTTTGCAATTGTAGTGACCCTTTGACTAAAGGAATAATTATAACGAATACTTCATTGTGGATAATAAAGTCTAATTTAGACATAAAAGAGTTTACAAACTGCAAAAAAAAAAAATCATTGGTGACATGTTCTCATACCATAGGCAACCACTCAATGTTTGGGAGAGCAACATGTTGGTTCTTCATTCACCATCCTAGACTTAAAATAACCCTGATGTGAGTAGTTTTGATGGATTAACATATGGATCAAGTGATATTGGTACCTGAATGACCTGGTACCCATAAAATCTAAAAATCGTTGGTGTATTGTATTTGCCAAGAACTTGTAGAAGTCAAACCCTATGAAGATTTGATTCTCGGGGTGTGACAAGGCTACTAGGAAATAATATGTTACAATGTAACATATATGTTAAAACATATTACAATGTAATATGTTATATAGTAATATATGTTATGACATATTACATTGTAATATGTTATGGAAAATCTGCATTAATATAGCACAATAAATAGAAAACAAACAATGAAACATAGGTAGTATATTCATTGTAGTCATTCCCTCAACCTCTAGAATATATACACTTGTGTAGATTTGGTCTTTCTTGAAATTTATCTGATCATCATTTAATGTAATATGCTTGGTGTTTTAGTCAGCAACTGACTTAATATCACTTTTTTCAGTCTCTAGAACAACCAAATTCAACACTCACTTTTGATATGGCTTCTCTTCCAAACCATAGACTCTTATAATAGTAAATTGCTCAAAAAGGAACCAATATCCCACTTTGGTTTTGTTTTGCAATTGTAGTGACCCTTTGACTAAAGGAATAATTATAACGAATAATTCATTGTGGATAATAAAGTATAATTTAGACATAAAAGAGTTTACAAACTGCAAAAAAACTTCACTGGTGACATGTTCTCATACCATAGGAAACCACTCAATGTTTGGGAGAGCAACATGTTGGTTGGTCATTCACCATCCTAAACTTAAAATAACCCTGATGTGAGTAGTTTTGATGGATTAACTTATGGATCAAGTGAGATTGGTACATGAATGACCTGGTACCCCTAAAATCTAAAAATTGTTGGTGCATTGTATTTGTCAAGAATTTGCAGAAGTCAAACCTTATGAAGGTTTGATTCTCGGGGTGTGACAAGGATACTAGGAAATAATATGTTACAATGTAACATATAATTACATTGTAATATGCGTTGGCATGTTTTACAGGCAACGTATTCTTGTCATTGATGGCAAGTACAGTAGCGATGATGGATTGAGTACAAGTATAGTGTGTCAAGCGGGCACCAGAAGTATTTTGGGAAGACACAGCAGAGTAAGCTCGTGAAGATCAGAAGAGATAGTGCAGAGTATGCGTGTTTGTCATTGATGGAAAATATCACGACCAACATCACAGATATGATGGCATGGAAAGATTAGAAGCGTAAACTCCATTTCGGAGTTTCAGATATCGGGAGTTGGAGGAGTCAAGGAAGCAACTCACGAAAGAAAATCACGAAATGAGAAACCACTCCATTTCGGAGTTTTGAATACCGGGATTTGGAGGAGTCAAGAGTCGAGACTCTTGATCACAGGAGTCCCAAAGTTGTGAAATGTGAAATGCTGAAATCCTGAAACAGGCACATCAACCGGAGTTTCAGATACCGGGAGTTGGAGGAGTCAAGAGTCAAGACTCTTCATCAAAGGAGTCCCGGAGTTGCGAAATGCGAAACGTCGAAATCCCAAAACAGGCACATCAACCGGAGTTTTGGATACCGGGAGTTGGAGGAGTAAAGAGTCAAGACTCTTCATCACAGGAGTCCTGGAGTTACGAAATGAGAAATGTCGAAATCCCAAAACAGGCACATTAACCAGAGTTTTGGATACCGGGAGTTGGAGGAGTCAAGAGTCGAGACTCTTCATCACAGGAGTCCTGGAGTTGTGAAATGCAAAATGCGAAACGCTAAAATCCTGAAACAAGCACATCAACCGGAGTTTCAGATACCGAGAGTTGGAGGAGTCAAGAGTTGAGACTCTTCATCACAGGAGTCCCGAAGTTGCGAAATGTGAAAGGTCAAAATCCTGAAATAGGTACATCAACAAAGACTCCATTTCAGAGTTTCGCAGACCAGGAAATCAAAAGTCAAAGGAAGGAGTGCTTTAACCTCTCTAACTCGCGATATGTGAAATCGAAAAATAATCCTAGTCATTGGATCAAGGACAAATCTGCATCGTCAGACCCAGGATATGAATGTGGAAGACCATGTTAGCAAGGACAGGTGGCAGCCTATGTCAGAAAGGACACGTGGCACAATCATATAAGGACAAGTGTCAAGTTGATTTGGCATTTTAGGAACCTGAAAATCACAATTCTGAGTGACATGTGGCATACTCATGGATCACGACACGTCATCGAGTGACATCATTCCAGGAATTTAGTTTTGGTAGTTTTGGCATCAACTCTCCCTCAAAGTCCCGAAAGATGAAGTTCTGAGGTGGAGGATATTCATCCGATCACCATGGATCGTGGACCATTGATCTGAAGAGAGAAGCACTCAAATGATTAGTGAGTGCTCATAGGTTGTGGTCACATCGTCGAGAGTTCGAGGAAGGCACTAACAACTAAACTCCATTTCGTAGCTCACGAATTGGAGAGTCGAGATGCCTCGCAACAGGAATTCTCGACATGCGAAATCGAGAAATGTCGAAATGTCGAAATGCAAAAAACACCTTTTGGTGTAGGTTTCGGATACCGGGAGTTGGAGTGTCGAAACACTTCACCACAAGAATGTTGAAATGCCGAAATGAGAAAAACACCTTTTGGTGTAGGTTTCATATACTAGGAGTTGGAGTGTCGAGACACTTCTTCACAAGCATGCCGAAATGATGAAATGAGAAATGGAGAAATCAGCGTGAGACCCTGTGCTTGTAATCCAACGGTGTTGGATACTTGGAAATCTAATTGAAGGGCTATTGTTGCTCTTCACAATTAATCAATCAGTTACAATTCAATTAGCAGAACTAAATCATGACTCTTGGATGGTTGGTGATTCAGTTGTTCATGCGTTTTCTTGGTGGTTCACAGTGTAACTGCTAGTAACGACTGATGGTTTCTGCTAGAGGACTCGAAGAGACTTCATGGTGATCACCAGAGAAGATGAAGAGTCTCGAGGAATATTCCAGTGGAATGAAGACTATTCATAGAGGGTATTGATAGATGTAAGATAGTTGGAGCCTGGAACTGCAACAGAGGGAATGAGCTCGACTGTGACAGAGAAGACGAAGAGTCTCAATTGTTGGAGAGGCTAAGGAATCTCGGCATAACACCCAATGATGATGGACGCATGGGTTCAACCACCAGAGAAGCTGAAGAGTTGCAATGATGATCAGGAAGAGCACTCGACATGGGGTGTAGAGCATGCAGAAGCATTGCGCATATAGCATGCACAAGGTGCACAGAGACTATAAGTATGCAGAACAAAGAAGAGATGGGGGATGCTGTTGAGAGTGATTCAGGTGTGTAGAAGGAGGCATAGTGCAGTAGCTGAAATGAACAAAAGAGGAATGGTGCATAGATGGGACATGGTGCATAGTGCATAAAATACATATGCAGTGACCGTGTGTTGTTAGCTATTCTGACTGAAAAATGAGTTGAACTGTAAAAAGGTAAAATTACAGTATGCGTAGTGTGAAGAAATATCAGAGATAAGGAACAGAAGTTGAACATAAGATAAAAGGTGAAGAGAGTAGAATGTGCACATATCAAAGAGAATGAGAAGGACAGAGAAAGAACAGATAGAAAGAGACAGCAAATCAAGCCAAATATGAACAGAGCAGAAGAATAGTGTAGCAGAGAAGAATTGCAGAACAGTGAAGAAATGGTAAGAATTGATTTATCTATGTTGTTGGTTATTCAATCATTTATTTGTAATCAAGGTGGTAGGGATGTGCTAGGAAGGATTGTTATCCTTAGAGGTTCAAGTGGGTGCTTGAACACGGGGAGTTGTAGCTTCCATCTGGTTGCAGCCAGAAAAACCAGGGTGGCAGGGTGGTGCAAGGGAGAACTGTTGTTCTCTGTTTTACAGGTTGGTGCCTGTGTGAATGGAAGTTGGTGCTGGAACACTTAGGGAGTTTTTGATTCCTTCTAGTGGGTGCTAGAGAAACCAGGGAATTGGTGCTTCCTTCTAGTGGGTGCTAAAGAAACCAGGGAGTCGGTGCTTCCTTTTAGTGGGTGCTAGAGAATCCAGAGAGTTGGTGCTCTCAGCAAGTAGCATCTTGCAAAACAGAGGTTGTAGCCTCATTATGAGTTAGTGCTCATAAGTATGATAATGTACATAATGTAAAGATTACTTATCATATAAAGAAGAAGAGGTTTTTACCCTTGTTGGGTTTCCTCAGGAAATATTTATCTCTATGTATCTCATATGTGTGAATGATGTTGAATGTTCTATTGCTTACTTCCCTGCATTATTGTGATTGTCATTGAGTGCTCTGTAAAGAGTTTAAAATAAGCATAATTTTTTAAGCACAGTAACAACTGATTCTCCCCTCCCCCCTCCCCCCCTCTTAGTTGTCCAACAATATGTTATAGCATATTACAATGTAATATGTTATATAGTAATATATGTTATGACATATTACATTGTAATATGTTATGAAAAAACTACACTAATATAGCACAAAAAATAGAAAACAAATAGTGTAACATAGGTAGTATATTCATTGTAGTCATTCCCTCAACCTCTGGAATATATGCACTTGTGTAGATTTGGTTTTTCATTGAAATTTATCCGATCAACATTTAATGTAATATGCTTAGCATTTTAGTCAACAACTGATTGAATATCACTTTTTTCAGTCTCTAGAACAACCAAATTTAGCACTCACTTTTGATATGGCTTTTCTTCCAAACCATAGACTCTTATCATAGTAAACTGCTCAAAAAGGAACCAGTATCCCACTTTGGTGTTGTTTTTAAATTGTAGTGACCCTTTGACTAAAAGAATAATTATAATGAATACCTCTTTTTGGATAATAAAGTCTAATATAGACATAAAAGAGTTTACATACTGCAAAAAAACTAAGGTTACATAAAAGAGTTTAAATGATCTCTTACCATAGGCAGCCACTCAGAGAGCAACATGTTGGTTGGTCATTCAATGAGAGAAACTGATAAATGACATCAATATTTCATGTCAAAGCCTCGTTTACACAAGAATTTGAGATAATAGATCATTGACCCTTGTTAATGATCTATTACCCTTTGTATTTACACAAGCATTTAGTTGAAGATAAGTTTCTATTAACCTTTGGATAAGATACTAGTTGAAGATGGTAATGTATTACCCTTTGTATTTACACAAGAATTGGAATCACCTGGCCAAGTCCTGGTTATCCACGGGGTTTCTGACAGGATGGATCTACCAAAATGATTCAGAGGCCATTCTCATCCCCTGTATCGATGAGGTCACTGGAAGAAGTTCAGTAAGCATATAAACAACGCTTTATAACCACATATAAACACATGTTGAGCAACGTCAAATCATCTAATCACAGACGCTTAGTATATAAAAAGGTCCATCATATAATACATTTTCTCTATCAATGCCCCCTCCAAGTGTAATACAAACCTATTGATACTTAGTGCCATTGCTTTCTAGATGGCAGATTTCTTCCATCCAACCAAACATGGCATAAAGTTAATCGTTGATTTTCATGGAATGTGCTCCATACCTGTTGGAGGCATGAAATCTGATTGGTCATATAGATAATTTCTACTCCGTTACTAGACTTTGACCCATGTACTATTGGTGGATTTACCAAGGTTATTTGTGCTAATATTAAAAAACCAAAATATATTTGAAAGGGGCATGGATAGTGGATTTATGCATCACCCTATTATAATTGTGTCTAACATAAAGAACATTTCTATTAATTTTGTCTTATTAATTGTGTCTTATTTACACAAGCATTTAGTTGAAGATGAGTTTCTATTAACCTTTGGATAAGATACTAGTTGAAGATGGTGATGTATTACCCTTTGTATTTACACAAGCATTGGAATCACCTAGCCAAGTCATGGTTATCCACGAGATTTCTGACAGGATCGATCTACCAAAACGTATATAAACAACGCTTTATAACCACATATAAGCGCATGTTGAGCATATAACCACATATTAATTTTGTCTTTTTTTCTTTTTTTCTTTCCTCATAATTTTTGTTGGTCAATGTTGAAGATGTTAACTCGTGCTTATCTTGTGTTTAGATTTTCATGAATTTTCAAAGGACAAATATTGAGGAAAGATATCGACATAGGATTCTCCAAACATTCCTCGCAAATGCTCTAGCCTCTCCCAAGAAGGAAGAAGAGGAACTCCTTCTTTGACTGAGACTCCGAGTGAACAACAACATTCTCGTCAGAGGAGATTTTCAAATGAGTCAGTGAATAGATCAACTACAGAATGTCCTCAAGAAAATTATATGGATGCATCCATCTTAGATACGTTGTGTATTGATACTCCTACACCTGAGAATATAGGGAATACCTCAGAACAAAAGAATATTTATGGTAATTTTCTTTGATTTTGTTTATTTTTGTTGTATTCTTGTGTATTTAAATTTATGTAAAGTTAAATGTTGTAATTACTTTCAAATGTGTGTGTATATAATGATTTTAGAGCAAGGGACAACAATGTAAGAGAGAGTAGTTGTCACAAAGATTCTAATGTCGGTGTAGAGGGTGAAGGTCGATTTAGGAGGTCACGATATCAAGAAATAGAAGATTACACGCCTACGTCCACCTATCCTTCAGATGTTGGTGATTAACTTCCCTGGGAAGGGATTATTGAAGAAATGACACTTGAGCGATGCTTGGGCATTAAAAGGAGGTTGAAAAATGATTTGGTGGTCTTGGAACTCCCTCTGGAGAGTAAACAAAGCTTGAAAATTTTTTTGCATTCATTGCAAAACTTTATGGATGCATATCAGAAGATGGGGTCAACCACTGACAGTTTTGTCGATCTAATGAGGTGGCGAAAGTTAGAGGTTATGGGATTTGATAAATGGGAGGCAGTAAAAAATAGAGTTTCAAAAGAAGATGTCATTCTGATGTTCAATTTTAAAGATGGGCCAAAACAGAAGATGTTGAAAGTGCAATATTTTAAGCACTCTGACATTGTAGGACATCTATATAATAGATTTTTGACGAGATATGGGAATTTTCCATGGAACGATGAGGTTCCACACTATTTTTTAAGACACTTTTATGTAGACTTTTTCTTGCACATGCACCCTGATTATACTAGTCTATCGTCCAAATATTATGGGACTGATAAAGGACAGACATATGATCGCAAAGGGGCTTATCGAAATGCGACATTGTCGAGCCCTTGACAACCTATAGTACATCGCCTAACAAGGGCATTTGCTTCACATTCAGAGTTGCAAGCTACATTAGAGGTTGGAAAAGAGGCTAGGAATGCAATCAGGGAAAATTTGGAAGCGATTTTTTATGGTGTTGATGTTGGCATGAACCGTCAGCGAGAAAAAGCCAATTCTCGGGCCATATTTGTTTATAAAACAGATATGGAGTTAGATACCATGTTAGAAGAAGATGTTTTGGAGTATATAAAAAAATTTCGTGATGGTTTGAAGAAGGTCATTCAGAATGATGACCCGAACAACAGATTGATAGTAAATTTTTTACGCATTTTAAGATAGTTTACTTCTAATTCTATATTTAGATATCATTGTATCTATAGAAATAATCGAGTTGTTATTTTCATTAATTGCAGTTTGGAGATATGTTAAATGAATCTCCTGTAAATATGGGACTTTATTCCACAAGTTTAAATTTGGATGGGTTGAATCGGGTATGTTTTTTCTAATATCCACAAATGAGAACTGTAGTTGTTCAATCTCCAATCTTTTGAATAAGAGATCAACAACATTTATCATTTTGTATAAATGTGAACACATTGAATCCTAGATTTAGTTCTTAATTGTGTTGTTCATAGATCCATATTTCATCTCCTACTTCTTGGAGAGGTTTGTCTCAATTCTCATTTAGAGAGTTTGAAGAGGGTGGGAGTTCACAGGTATCATTTAGTGTATTAAAATCATTTAAATTTAATGTGTTATAATCATTTAAATTTGATTTTTCAAATTTTCAAATTTGAAATGTGTTATATAGGCTAAAGTGGAGAAGAGAGTAACTGAGAGTGTGCTTCAGAGGGATATTGGGATTGAGGAGGAAGTGGAAGAAGCACCCAAATTTGGGAAGGATGTGTCGATTCAGGATGATTCATAAATGTATTTTTTTTACTTTTACCAAATTTTTGTTTTCTCAAATTTTTAGTTTAGCCTTTTTTATTCAACGTTTTGATCAATTATTTTGAAATATATAGAACCCCTAGATAAGATTATTGTTGTCTTAAATGGTGTACATTCAAACTTATTTAAAGTTAGATCATGATGAAGACCAAATTTTGAATTTAAACATTTGATTATTTGAGAACAGACTCTATTCCACATCATAAAAGAGAAAGTTTATAAATTTTCTTTGATTGAATTCCTTGCTTTCTTGTCCAAGAATGGCATAGTATGGACATTTGTGTTTTCTACATACAACGAAGTGAATTCCTTCTTGCTAGGGTATTTTCAAACTCTTAACTAAATTGGTTACTAATCACAAAAACCAACATTCAAGTAGATTTGCAAATAATCTCACACATATTGTGTATGTGAGCTAGCTCACATATATTGTATATGTGCACTAGCTCACACATAATTTCAAAGAGCATTTGATTATATGTAATATAAATACATCCCATTTAAATGGTTTTTGAAGAATGACTTAATATACATGTGCAGATTTGTATTTTCTTCATGTACATGCAATTTTATATGAGAACAGTTATTCCACCGTGGAAAGAGGAGATAAGTATTTTCCGGAAGAATGGTTTTTAAAATGGAGATTTGTGAATTTTTTTAGATATAAGTAGTTTTTTGAAAGAATGGCTTAATATGGAGATTTATGAGTCCTTTAATTTGAAAGGACATCATGGAATTTGATTATATGACCACTGCAGAAGAGGAGAGAAGTATTTTACTGCTGAGTAGATTAGTATTTTATTGCCGTGTAAATATGATCAAATAACATCACCTGGGATGAGAATTTCACCTGAAGGATTTGGGACTTTATCCACAAGAAGAATTTCACCAGAAGGATTTGGGACTTTATCCACAAGGAGATAAGTATTTCATTGGAAGAAATACTTAATATGGAGATTTGTGAATCTTCTTCATACACAGTTCTATATTTATTTTCAGATTATTATCTAACTCTATTTCACAATTGTTTTTTACCAACACAATTTTTCTCTTTAAATTTTTTTAAGATTTTAGATAAGATTTACAAATTGTTTAAATCATGTATGCTTGATACAGAGAGTAACTATCTTAAATATGTTTAATTATAGTTGGGTAAGTTATTATTTCTTATTGTTTATTTAATATTTAGTTACAGTATATATGCTAATATGTGTTATTTGTTTTTTTTATTATTGTTTTTTATTGTTACAGATGTCTAAATT
>SNQJ01S0082212.1:59456-73778 GCA_010110895.2 Picea sitchensis
AGATTATTAACAGGTTCTTAACACAAAATAACAGAGATACAGTAAAACTGGTTTTCTATTCAATAATGAAATAAGTTGAAACTATAAAATGCAGCGGAAACAAGCTTGCTAGAATGGTGGCGGCTTATCTCTAAGAAGAGATGTGAGGGCAGCACACATTCACAAAAAGAAGGTTAAAATGAGGATCTGAGGGCCTTTTTTACAATAAGAAAGAATTCCAAAAACCTTAGAAATCCAAAAACCTAACCCTAGGATATGAATCGCCAAAAGTCATGTGGGCCCCGTTTGGGTAAGTTAGTACATCAACTTCCTGGGGTCGTAACTTTTGCATACGATCTCTGTTTTAGGCGTGTGATAGCCCATTGGAAAAGTATCATTGAGGAGATTCATTTTTGGGGCTCAATCATTCCTTTGGATATCATTGAGGAGATCTATACCAAAAACCATTCATTTAGGCCCTCAAAATGGCCCTGAAAGTTAAAACTGCTAAAAATAGTAAATTGCCAAAATTGTTAGAAAATTGTTTTGAGCCAGTTGGAAAAGGTGGGTGGCCACTGATATCCATATGGATCAATTTTATACAAGTCTATATTTGTATGGTTTTCTAGAAATCATTGTCCAACAAGCCAGTTCATCATTTGTATCTATTTGCAATCGAAATTTTATATGTTTGTGCAATGTTTTTATTGACGTTCCTATTGTTTTTTCCATGTGTTGTGTCAAACGATCTTTTATATTGCTAGATGAAACAATTTTTGTTTGTATCACTCTATGTGTAACACTGACATATTTTTTTCGAGATTTTCCAAAAGCTTTTAATACACTAGTTATATTGTCAAAGACATTCTGTTTCACCTTTGTATCCTTTGTCAACTTTTGAATACCCAATAATGATGTAGCTTCTTTTAAATTTCTTGACTTTATTAGACAGAGTAAAAGTTGAGCTTGTACTGTTACTGATTCATCTTTGAAAAAAATATTATACATATTCTTAGTTCGATATCTTATATAATGCTTAGCTTTTTTCTTCCCAAATTTGTCAGTATCAACATTTTCTAATATTTCATCATCAATGTTGATAGATTCTCTTGCATATTTCAATTTAAAGTTTATATTAAAAAACAAAACCCGAACATAAATTCACTAAACTATATATACAAGTGTTCATCTTGTATTATCTAAATTTATGTACATACCTATAGGTGATTCGTCTTCTACGTCAATTTTGGTTTCAACATCTTCTTCTTCAATTTCAGTTTCAATGTCTTCTTCAACATTATGAGACAAATCCATTTATGTTTTTTGAAAAACATCAAATTGTAATTACAATCAATTATATTAAGAAATTATTTAAATTTGAATTCTATACTTTTAATATAGACAATGTGTTCATGCATACCTAGTTGGACTTCTTCTTGTTGAAAATCTCTATTTACATTATCATCGTTTCTTTATTCAATATTTGCATGTTCTCATTTCTTTCTCCAATATTGCTATTTCCTTTGTTCTCTTTGGTGAGTATCATCTCGAGTGCAATCAAATTTTCTCTTGCGCAAACTTTTGTTTCTCATGACTTTTATAGTTATCTGTAAAAAATATGTTCAACAAAGACTTCACCTTGAAAAAATGCTCAACATTTATCTTTCAACATATAAATTGTTACTCCAATAAAAACATGAACAAACATCAATTACCTTATTCAACAAAAACCAAAAAGATGATTCGAAACTTTGTTTAGCTGCTCTAGAAAACCATAAAACAAGTGATGAATTGTGTTAAATGTGTTTGGTCGAAAGTGTATTTATACGATTTGGTGTGAAATGAAACAATACGATGTGTCTTTTAATTTTTTCTAATGGACGGAATTTGCTCAACAATCGTTTGGTGGAAAGAAGGTTTTTTCGGCTGAAAACCTTGGAAACCGTTTAGTTTTTACGGTTTTCGTTACAATTTAGTTTTTTGGCCGAAAAAATATTCTTTCGACCGTAAGATTATTTCGGCCGAAAACTAAAAATTGGAACTGTATTCATAAACCAGAGAATTCCCCCAAGCGTGCATGAAATTTGGAGGTTGTGGACTCCTGCAAATACTCAGAATTTGGTTTCAAAAATGACACTAGCATTTGCAAAATTGAATCTACTTTCGATTCCCATAATTTGTTTTCATTTTCATTATTTTTATCTAATTTTATTTAAAAAAAAAATTAAAATCACTCCATAATATTTTCAGTAGAAATTATGATTCGATGAAATGAAATATACGTATCTCTAAAAACACACAGTGAAAAATTTAGAAACAATTATATTCATAATCCTTAAACTGTTCTTTTCAAAAGGGTATATTTAGATTTTACTTTTAAGTAAAAATTAAGATAGATACAAGGTGTGGGAAAACATGTGTTTAAAATCTCCAACGTTTTCAACTTGGTCAACTTAAAAAAATTCTAGATATTATAATATGCATCCATTAGATTCAAAATTCTAGTCATAATAAAATAGAGTCTCTATAGATTGTTGCAGTATATTTTGTTTCTTAAAAACATAAGTTTAATATTAGACACATTGTTGTGGGAAAAAATAACTCATTATCATTCCTTTCAGGTTTAAGGAACATATTGTTAAACAATTGTGAAATTGACATATCAAATCTTAATAAAAAAAATTGAAAAATAGTCATTGGAAAGCTAACAAAATTCTTCACAAGTTTTGTTTTTATTATAAAGTGAAATTATAAATAAAATAAAATACTTTTGTATGTCGGAAGTTGGAGAACTTGTAAAAATACAGTTTTTTTCTCATAAAACAAGCAAAAGTGTTACCCATCTTCATGATTTTACCCAGGAGGAAAATAAGGCCTTGAGGCCCTAGATGAAGCTTCGAAGGACCAAGCACCATGAACAAAACCTCAAAACACAAAAAATGATTTGTATAGAAGATCCTTTTACTTAGGGTGGGATGTGGGTGCCATTAGGAGATTTTTTGTACTAGGGATGGATCTTGGGGCCCTGACTATGGTTGGAGGAGAAATATAAGGAATTAGGCCTTAAACTAATATTCATGTTCTAATGTGCCATGATCAAGGCCTCAAATCATAACATTGTCCTTCTAAAGTGGATATTTAGCATACAAATGGGATATAATCACAATTATAGGTTTTTTCATAGTAGGAATGGGTCTCAAGGCCTTGACCATAATCAAGGGAGGGAAAAAAGGAATACATTCCATAAATGGATCTCTAGGGCTCATTGGCCATCAACATGACCTCAAACCACAACATAGGACTTTTATAGGGGATCTTTAGCCTCCAAGTGAGTATGAGTGGAATTATTACATCTTGTGTGTTGGGGATGGGTCCTAAGGCACAATCCATGGTCAATGGAGGAAAGTAACACCCCTAGACCGTATATGGAGCCTTTAGGGATAGAGGGTCATAAAAAACTCCATAAACAACATACAATGTCCTATATAGAGGACCAATGTTCTTCAAGTGAGGTATGGGTTCCATTATGATGTTTTGTGCATTATGATCGATCTTGGGACCTTAACCATGGATGGCAGAAAAATCCATAGAATTAGAATCTAAATGAATATTCTTGAGAAAATGTACCATGATCAAGGCCTTGTATCACAACATGGGCCCTCTAAAGGGAATATTTGAGATACAAGTGGGATTGGGGTTCCATTGTGACTTTTTGTGTAGTTAGGATGTGTTTTAAACCTTTAACCATGATTGGGGGAACAAAATAAGGTCCTTACAATATAGGGAACAACACAACATAGCAAATGTTTTAGTGGAGATTTTTAGTGTTACAAGATTGGACAAAAAAAATTAAAAACCTTTGCTAAAAACTTTATTATTGACAATCATAGTTTTAGTGGAGGACTTAGTAGATTTTCAATATAACTAACATTTTTGGGTAGTTAGAGGTCACAATGGAGCTTCTTCCCAGTGCATTTAAAATAGTAAGACATGCTATTGTGCATAGTTTTTTTTTTGTATAAATTGAAATCCCATGTGTGTTTTGTATACATCCAACGCAATGGTGTGTTTAAGATATTATAAAAGCATTGGTATATATCAAATATTTTAAAAGTACCCATACAAATTATCTACTATTGTGCATTATTGTGTATAATGATGGCAATTTCTAAACACACAAAAAAAGATAATGATAATATCCTAATGGTAATGATAATGATAATGCTAATAATGATAATGATAATAATGATAATGATAATGATAATAATTGTGACAACATTAATGGTATAGTATAAGGGAATGTTGTTGTTATTTTAGTTGGGAGAAATAATTATTTTATTACAATGATTATAAGGACCAATGTGTTTGTACATTTATAATAGTGTACTTGCGCAAAAGAACAATTTAAACACACCAATTCTTAAATAGGTATGAGCACAATGTTAAGTTCATATGAATATGATAAACCAATAAGGTTTTAGTGCTAAATTATTTTGCATTGAATTATTTTATTACAATGATTATAAGGACCAACGTGTTTGTACATTTATAATAGTGTACTTGCACAAAAGAACAATTTAAACACACCAATTCTTAAATAGGTATGAGAACAATGTTAAGTTCATATGAATATGATAAACCAATAAGGTTTTAGTGCTAAATTATTTTGCATTGAAATTATGCAATGAAAACTTCTTTTATCATTACTATTTATTATTTATTTATAAAATTTATGTTAATCATTGGAAATTAAATAATTTTTATAATAATGTTGATTTTTATATTTAATTAATGTATTGATATATATCCCTTGCATGTCAATTCATGTTAGCACATCCAATTAAGGTGTGGATTTCATTTTCTAGGTGACCCAAGTTCAATACCCATACGATGTGTTTAGTCGGGAGGAGACAATAAAAAATATAGCCATGTTAAGAGTTAGTGTGACCCAGACTCGGTGCCATCCCCCAGTGATTTTGACAACTTAGATGCCCCTAGGTTGTGGTTTCTTAGCCAATGGTTAAAATGTTGACCCCAAAAGTGATGGCAATTTCTAACAAACAAAAAAAGATGTATCCTTTGCATTAATGTTTATTATTGAAACAAATATATTGATAGTTACACATGTGTTCATTGTAATAATGTAAATCATCCATATATTAATTAGTAACATAATATTTTATAACAATGAACACTGCAATAAATAAAATAATTTTATTATATGTACAAATAAGGGACCTTTATTTTTACAAAACGGGAAAAAATAGAGGTCCACAATAATCAAAATGTTAACAAATAATTGTTACAATTATTGGTAACTCATTGTCATACCAATTGGGATAATATGTCAACATTAAACAAAATGTTTGATTTTTACAAAAAAACATTCCAAAATATAAAACTTGAAACAATTAATTGTATTGATCATCATTCATTAGTTGAACCACTACCATTGTTCAAACTGCTTGCATGCCTCATTTCTTCAACTTGCAAGGGATATTGTAGCTAGGTTATTTGCAATGTCTTGTTCATTAGATTCATTTTATTCCATGTTTTCTTGTCCATCTACAAACATAGAAATAAAGTGTAATAGGTATATCCACATTTATAATATATAATAAACATGATTGTATAAATCGAAGAGTGTACCATAAAAGAGTGTTGAATGGGTTCTTGATTCATTGATTCACTCGATTGATTTTTTTAAGTAAAAATAAATTCTAATAGATTTTCTTCCATTATATATCTCATACTTTTTATAAAACATTTTCACCTTATCATTAACTTCCAACACCACTCTAGATGAACTAAGGACCAATCCATCATCATTTACATTCTTCATATTTTTTCTTCTTAGGAGGATATTCTTTTTCCTTGTTGTTGATCCCTGCACAACATTCAACGTATCTAAAATCTGTTTGAAATTTGTTCTAGTATCATTAAGAATTACATTAGTAGTAAAAAGAGTTAAACAAAAATTTCATGTTCAACACCTTCTGATCCACCCATTTTCTTAGTTTGAATCATTTTTGGGTTAGTGCACGAAGTTGGTGGACGAAAAAGTGGCAAGGGGGCTAGTAGGAACGTGCATTCTCATGAACATGCATGTTCTCCTAACCCTATAGGATTGGAAGTTCCCAAACCTCCACTCATATTTCCACATAGGTTTAGTGTTAGGAACGCATGTGCATTCCTCTGTTAAACATTTTTTAAAGGGTCGCGACCATGATTTGTGCTTATTTTCACAAATTACGCTTTTGTTTTTACTCTCATTGGAAAATAGAGAGGAGAAGCAAGGTGAGGATCTTGCCACCATGTCCAGGTATGTTTGATTTGTCTTATTTTTAACCTTATTTAGTCATTTCTAGTTTACTATTTTCTCCCGGGAATCTAAATTTAAAAAAATGTAATTTTGTATTTTAATTAAAAAACCAACCTAATTTACAGGCCATGGATTTTAAATTGAAACATATATAATAAAATGGAACCCAGAGACAATGTAAACTACTCAAAAGAAAACCAAGGAGAGAAAAACCCCAACCAACCACAACCACCCAATGTAAACACTCAAATTGATGAGGGGTTGGTTATATTAAGAACCCTTGAGGAACAATTAAGGGACACTAGAGAGCCTAGCAAAGTCTCCTTGGCCACTTATTTGGACATCATTGTGAAGTTCATTGCAAGTTCCCAAGGGAAATTGACCTCTATTTCTAATTATGGGGAAAGAATGTATGAGTACTATAGCACTGGTTCGGAAATAAACCAAGTCAGAGACTTGGGCATTTGAAAACAACCAATATTGACTATTTTTAGGGATCCTAGAAATGGACAAGAACTACCATTGAACAAGAAACACATCTCCATTTATTGGTACATCCATCCTCAGATTAGTAAAAAATGGACGGATAAGTGGTATATGGTGTTTGATAATCATCCATGCAATAACAGGGAGGTGCCCTTTTATTTTCTAAGAAAATTATGGGTAAGTTTATTTTGGGTAAGCATGTAAACTACTTTGACATGGGTGACTTTCAAGGGGTGGGTCAAGGGTCTACACAGAATCGAGAGAATTCCATGTGCGATCCCATGTTAGGTCCTCGTCCCCCTAGGTAAAGGCCTAACCCCCCTACCCAACATCCTCATGTTGCAGAGAGATTGAAACATGGTAGAACCATCCATTTCATCATTGAATCATATCCTAGTGCAACAAAGTAGCTTTTTTTCACTATCTTTTTTGGAGGTTCCTGCCAATGACATTGATAGAGGGGTTGGAGCTTCAACGTGCCCAACAGAGTACAATGAGGAGAGGGTACATGGACATAGAATTTGTCCATGTGAACATCACACATGCTTGAGTTGTGGGAATACATGTTATGGGACTATAGACCCCAGGGGGTAACATGGCTTCATGGAGGAGTTTAGTATTTTAATCCTCACTATGTCCTTCATTGTTATATATTTATTTTTTGTTCAGTGTATTTCTATCAATATTTTATTATATGTTATTTTTCAGTTGTTACATCTAAGAAGTAGACCCATATCACCCATGGATGCATCAGTGCATATACCCACCATTGATGCATCAGTAGAGGAAACCTACTAATTGGGTGCACCCCACACACAAGTATGTGTCACATTTGATAAATTCACAATAGTCATGAGTCTCCTAAAATCACCCTAGTGTTGCAACAAATTAAGAAAAATTTATTTATTGTTAAATTTAATCCCACATATCCACCTATAGTTTGTCTTGAACATGAATACCTACTTTATCATAGTCTTTATCCATCCCCTACATGAATACTCAATGCCTGTAGGAAGGTTGATAAAGGGATAGAACATCCTGAAGACCTAGAGAAACTTAGGCATTTGGCATTTAAGGAATATGAAAAAACCAGAGATGTTAAAGACATTGTTTTGGATGATGTTAGTAGTTCCTATAATAAATATTTGAAGTTATAGAAAGTAAATATAGGGAGTGAATAATATCCTAAAATAAATTCTATAGGGGACTACTAGGATGAGAAGACTATGACATAGTTTTCAAGCCCTGTTGTGGGAGTATGAGGACTTATTTCCTAGGAGTTTTTCAAAATTGAAAGAGATTAAAGAAAATTTAGGAGAAATGAAAATAGAATTGAAGCTCGATGTGAAAGCAGTCAAACATAGACCGTATTGCTTGAACCCCAGAGTTAAGGAAAATGTTAAGAAATAGATTGATATAATGCTTGTAGTCAGGTTGACATTTCATGTAGATGAAGCATAATGGATCAATCCCATTGTGATACAGAGTAAGAAGGGGGAAAACGACATCATATTCTATGTGGATTATAGAATATTGAACTCAACATGTGTTCATGATCCTTTTTCGACTCCTTTCAATGATGAAGTACTTGACCAGGTGGATGGAAAGGAGGCATGTTCCTTCATTGATGGATTTTTAGGTTGTCACCAGGTTAGAATTGTGGAAGAGGATAAAAGGAAAACTACCTTCATGAAAAAATGGGGTATGTTTGCTTATAATATCATGCCCTTTGGATTGAATAATGCCCTAGTTGTCTTCTCCAAAAAAATTATTGTTGTTTTCCAAGACTTTATTCACAAGTTTCTCGAAGTTTATATGGATGATTGGATAGTCTAAAATATATCAAAGGAACATATCAGTCTACTTTGTTTGATATTTGATCGTTATCCCTAGTCTCAAATCTCACTAAACCTAAAAAATTATATCTTTTGCATACCTTTTGGAACCTTTTTATCCCTAGTCTCAAATCTCACTAAACCTGAAAAATTATATCTTTTGCATACCTTTTGGAACCTTGTTGGGATATTGTGTGCCAAGAGGAGGTACTGAAGGACCATATGAAAGTTGCAAACATTCTCAATATACCTCCCCCTACAAATATCAAGAAATTTCAATCCACTTTGAGACATATGGTGTACTATCGCAGATTTATCAGGAGTTACGTGATTATAACAACACCTTCGGAAAAATTACAAAATAAATCTGAAGGGTTTCACTGGACTCTATATTTTGATAAAGCATTTGATGTTTTGAAGGAAAATCTAAGTAATGCCCCTATTCTGATGTATCCTAACTAAAAAATTGAATTACATGTGCACATTGATGCTTCTAGGATTGTGTTAGGTGTTATTCTTGCGCAACCAAGTGAAGGAAACATAGATCATCCCATTTACTTTTCTAGCAGAAAATTGTCACAAGTCAAGTGTAACTACACTACCACTGAAAGGGAAGGTTTGGCAATGGTTTATGTTTTACAAAACAATAGACACTATTTTCTAGGCGGTCATTTTAAATTTGTTCCTGATCATTCCACTCTATAATATCTAGTTAATAAACATGTCTTAGAAGGAATAATTTGTATATGGTTGTTGTTCTTTCAGGAATTTTCTTTTGAGGTCCTTGTCAAGATGGGTAAGTTAAATGTTGGACTCGATCATATATCTTGGTTAGAGTTAGGTGAGAGTGGTGGAGTTGTTGATGATCAAATCCTAGTTGCATATATGTTCCACATTGAGGCCATTTTTTACTACCTGTCAGACATTGCATTATTTCTCACTACTGGTGCTATTCCTTATGGCTATTATGCATCTCAGAAGAGGCACCTAGTAGTTTGTGTAGCAGACTATCAACTAATTGCGTGACAATTGAAAAAATTAGGATTGGATAGAATACTTAGAAACTGTGTGCTTGAACATGAAAGACCTGATGTTTTGTAGGAGTTTCATAGTGGAGTTGTGGGAGGACATGTAGGTGAAAAGGAAACCACCCAAAAGATATTACAAGCAAGACTATGGTGTCCAATGATGTTTAAGGATGTCAAATATTATGCTAGGGCATGTGATTTCTATCAGATAGTTGGTAATCCATCATGTAGATAAAAGTTACCATTACACCCTGTATGAGCACTACAAACATTTGAAAAGTGGGTTGTTGATTTCGTCGGTCTTGTAAACCCCCCTGCGAAGCATTCAAAGGAACAATACTTTATTACCAAAATAGATTGCTTCACTCTGTGATATGAATCTGAAGTTGTTTAATATTTCTCTACAGACACAGCGACATTGTTCATTTTTTAGAACATAATTACCGGGTTCGGTTGTCCTCAGAATTTTACAAATGATCAAGGAACCCATTTTATCAGCGAGACTAATGTGACCCTCACAAGAGATTTTATAATTCAATATCATAACAGAATTACATATCAGTTGCAAGCTAATGGAACAATGGAAGAATTCAAAAATTAGAGAGGGGCTTGACTAAAGTATGTTGTGTGAATCGAGATGATTGGGATGAGAGAGTTCCAACTATGTTATGGGATTATAGAACTACTACAAATAAATTACACAAGTATACATCGTTTCAACTAGTATATGGAAGAGAAGCAGTAGTTCCATCTGAGTTTATAACTCTGACTCTATTCATTGCACAAGCTACTAAGATGACATATGATGAATCCATCATAGCATGAGTTGCATAACTTATGGAACTTGAAGAAGCTTGATTCTTAGTGGATTTTCATCAAACGATGGAAAAGGCTCGGTATAAGGGTTGGCATGACAGAAATATTAATACTAAATGATTTATGCAAGGTGATCAAGTTATGTTATACGAAAAAAAGTATCAAAATCATCCAGGGAAGTTACAAATGCATTGGCTTGAACCTTTTATAGTTGCAAAAATCTGTGAGTCTGGAGCTATTAGGCTCATACAACTAGATGGAATTTTTTTTCCTGGATGGGAGAATGATGCATGCCCAAAGCCCTACATTTCCACTCAATGAAAGCAGGCCCACAATGTTCCTGTCATGGGGAGTGCATACAGTAGGTAGTATTTTTCTTCATTGATTGTTGTTTTCATTTTCCATTAATAAATTGGTGATGTGTTCAGCTATCACTTGTCATAGGGTCTAGTTGTCATCGTCAATTTGGCTAGCTCGGATATTTCCTTTGTGGTAGAGGGAGTCTGTGTCAAATATTTCTATCTTTAATAATTTTCAAGTTCGAAGTCTATGCCCTATCACTATAACTGTGTATGTTAAATGTTGTTAGTACCTTTTCCTTCATTGTCCTATCATTTCTAGTTAGACTAATTTAAAGTCCCAACAAATATAATTACATTTTTGTTTAACCACCAGTGGTGTCATTAAATATTTCAGGTACTGCATCCTATCAACATTTTCGTGGTAAATGTGCTTGCTACTACTAAAATCACATCATAGATTTTTTCGTTCCTTGTCATCATATTTGATGTTAAAGTCGAATTACATGAATGTTGTCTCTCTTAATGATTATTAATGTTGTCACCTCCCTGACATTTCCTATAAACTCGTCTTCACTCCAGAGCTCAATGTTATTCTATTTTGTTCAATTTAGTTACATAATTAGCCTTAGAGACTAATAAGACTTTTGTGAACTCACACCCACCCTCTATGCCCCCTTTTGTGTTCATTTTCCATCATCTATTTCAAATATGGGCTAACCCATAACTATTTGGGGTTTTGTCCCAAATATTGTTGTTCGTTTCAATTTTGTTGATCCATGATTCATCATCATAGGTGACTTACAAGGGAAAGTTGAGGAAACTCACCTCATCAAAATATATTTCTCAGATGCCAATCTATTCCCATAGATGAAATATGAAGACTACTTATTCTATTGTATGTTTCCCTCGGGAGAGGTTGGTGTAGAGTGGAAGACTCCCTTTGTTCCATTACGAAAGTCCACAATTATGAACTTACAGGATTTACCAATGTTCACGACTACAAGAGAAGTTGGGTGTTGTAATAAGTACCTCATTATTAACGTCCACAATGGTTCCCTGTGAGTGGATCAAAAGTATATTATACATATGGAAGATATCCACCAACTCATAGGTCTCTCAATGGAGGGTGATGATGTCATCAAGGGATTCCAAGGGTCTGGAAAGTGTAGTAGGAAGAAGGGAGAGCCCACTCTTTATGACAAGTTCAATACTAGACGAGGTGGTCGAGGATCCTTGACTGAGCTCATTCTTCCTACAATGGTCCACTACAGATGATACATGATTGTGTAGAAAGTCATGAGGACCTATACATGAGGGGAATTCACATTAGATTCCCTCTTAGTGGAACAATTATGCACACAAGGATCTGTCATGAACCGAAGCCAATACTTGCAAACCAAATTGTTGTAGGCATGCATGGATGCACATGAGAGGGACAAATATTTTACCTATTGTTACCTTTTAGTCTCCTTTTCTATGTGGAAATTGTGGCCACCAACAAGAAGGAATGTTGCGATGACTGAAGAAATTTGACTCATGATGAGGTTTGAACCTTGGCAAGCCCCGAATGATACTACTAATTCTTCCTTCAACAACGTTTCCTTCCTGTAATGTTTTAATGACCTCGTGAGCGTTACTCAATGCATGCGCATTTCCCAAGACCTCCTAAATTTCTATACAAACAAGCTCTGGTCTGACATGAACCGAGAAAACACATTTTTGTGGCCTCTTGGTACAATGACATACCAATTTCATACTCCTCCATTTCCTTACTACCTCATAGAGAAATCTGTAGAAAAGAGGTTTGTTTGTGGCATGGAGTCTAGAAAGAGTAGAAGTGCTTTGAAGTATCTTATCATCTACCTCACATTTCATGTTGAGAGGCCCCAACACCAAAAGATATTCTAGGCTCCAAAACAACTACTCAGAAATGACTTCTCATGACTTCGAAATCTGATGACAAAGGAGAGGATGAGACATTGCCCAATTCTATTCCACCGACATTTCTCAAAATTCTGGATGACGCAACTACCTTAGGTAAGGACTTGCGTGAAGTTGTCACTGCTACATTTTTCCTTAAGAAACAATGCATTGGTTCTCCCTCCACCTTCTCCAATGACCCCATCATCATTGATGTCATTCCCTTCTCCTCTCGACCACCTCCAACTGAAACCACCCCACCCATTCCATCCTCTATCCCCATTCTCATCATCAAAGACCCCCTTGTCATGAACAAGGCCACTCCTATTGTTGAGGAACCTATGTGTCCACCACCAAGTTCATTCACATAGGATCCATTAATCATTTCCCTATCGAATGACCAATCTCCCTTCGACGCTACTGTGAAATAGTATAGAAACCCTTTCACTTTTACTTCCAGAACCACAATCCCCATTCCATCCATTTTTCCCTAGAGTCCATAGGTTCAAGTCCCTCTAGATACCCCACTCGAGACACAACCTTACTCATAGCCAGAGACATATCTAGAGGTCCAAGACCAAATGGGTCAAGATCTGTTGAATGACCCTATGGATACACAAGAGGACATTCAGTCAGTGCACAACAGGAGCTTTGTAAAGGGACAAGTTGCACCTCTTTTGCAACATTCCTAGCAATGTTGTTCCATTCTAGAATTGTGCCTAGAATGAACATACATGATTAGCATGTTTCCCCAAGCAATCCAAGACAATGTTTCTCATAGCCTCCATGCTACATTCGCTAGTCCTGATAGTGTTGGGAAACCTAGCAGGCTAGAACACTCAATCGCAAGTGGCCAACCACTTGCATCACAGTTTTCAATGAATCCACCACTTACTAGTTGAGAGCTTGCGGCCTGGCCTACACCACAGTTGTTGACTCTCATGAGAGCCTCCACAAATCATCTAGAGAAGATAATTTCCATGACAAAATAGAAAATTGAAGAGCTTACCCAACAAAAGACTCAATTATTCCAAGAAGTAGTTGTAGCCTTTGCAGCCATGGTGCATGAGCACAGGTTGCGCACATAGGAAGAATCGATTGTTGTGGTAGTGGCTAACAAGTTCTTCTAAGTCTGGACCACTTTTAGATAGATGGAACCTAATCTACCTAAGAAAATCACTCTAGTTGCGCTAATTGAAAGGGTTTCACTTGTTGATGTTTGGACAACATCGGGAAGACATTCTCTAAAGATAATAATTAATAATATAATTATTGTTGATTATTAAATATAATATATAATAAGTTAATGATAATAATAAATAGTTATTGATTATTCAAGGGACACATATTTTCATGGATGGTCACCTTATGTTCCCTATATATGGAACACTGATCATTGTAATAAAATATAGATTATATCTCATATGAATAAAAATAGGGAAAGTTGACAATCTCTAACAATAGTTAGAAGCCATTTGAATGAAAGAAAAGGAGAAACTGTTAAGCCCTAATATTGGCTCATTACCCCTTAATTGGAGCATATTATATTAGTAATGTTATTTTATTTATGTCGGCTTTAGGCCATTAGTTGTAATTATACCTCCTAGTCTCCTATATATACCAAGGAGACATTT
>SNQJ01S0082212.1:85842-101673 GCA_010110895.2 Picea sitchensis
AAACTAATTGCATATGTCTATGAAACAAAAATCAATATCGCACACCAATGATCAAAATCAAGGTAGTATATGGACACCCTAGGCTTGTTCAACAAGTATTGCATATACTTTGTAAATGTAAGTCATAGACAAATTTGTCTACTACTTAAAGAATAATTGAATCACTCTATTCCCCAATTCAAATAACTATCTAATCAAAATAATGGCCACTCAAGTGCATTTCCATCAAAGAGTTCTCATATTTTCTAATCCCCATCCTATTCAATATAAATAAACAAGAAATAAAAGTGGTTCATTCAAGCAAAACATTACAAAATGAAAATAATAATACCCAATGCATATGATTTCTTACTTTCTGACATAGATTTATATATGCCCAAAATTGGAACTCTTGCAAATTTTCATTCATAGCACTTGGAAATTGTGATGATCCTTACCTTTTTGAACTATAGTGTCTTATATAATGATCAAACACAAAAAAGAAGAAATTGAACACTTTGTGGAATGCATCAACTAAACAATTCCCAACACTATATGAAAATGCATCCAAACTAAAAACAGCATTGCTTTATAATACTTGGTAAATAATGCACTACTCCCTAACTTTATATCTTTCAACATATGTTCTCTCTACCACCTTTTAATTTATTTCATTAAAACCAACCCTAGGTTATGTCCATAGCATCTAGCAACTGCAAAATAAAAATAACAATGCAAGCTCACAACATCCACCTTCTTTTTGTGTTTGTTTAACTTTGATTCTTTTTGACCTATGCACTCTCTGTAATTTTGAAAAGGAAAATAAGAATCAACTTCTAATTTTTTTTGGCATGTAGCATGCAATATAAGAATCAACTTCTAATTTGTTTTGGCATGTAGCATGCAATGCAGAGGATTTCTTACCCTTTGACATAGATTTGTATAATCCCAAAATTACAAGTCCCCCAAGTTTCTAATCTCAACTATAACAGATTACATGGTAGATAAACACATTAAGAAATAAAAAAACAAAGAGAAAAATACAAGCTGAAAATATCACCTTTCATCATTTTGATTTTTGTAACATCCCTTCAATAACTTAGCTTGCTTCTAAAAACCAAAATAATAATCAAATTACACTTCTATTTTGCATATACTCCACCATTCCAGTTAGTAATTAGTAACATAATAGAAGTAACTTTACTATGCATGGGACATACACTATCAAACAACAAAAACATAGTATCTAATTGCATTTCTCTAAAATGCATACAATAATATGATATTGATGATATGAAATTCAACTCCACACTTACTGATAACCCTGGTTTTCCAAATATGGAATTCCACTAACAGCAACCCTACTTTTCCAAATATGGGATTCCACTAAAGTCAAATCAAAACTTAGTGTGAGAGTGCAGATTCATCTATGGGAGAAGGTCTAGCCACAGCTGGAAGTAGATAAAGTCATTGATGTATAATTCAGTTGAAACCGCGGGTCCATATAGATAAGGTATCCTGAGAGTAACCCCTTCAGACAGAAACTCTGTTGCATATGTTACTTGCCAGTGTTGCATATACTCCGGTTGTGGATGGTCATTGTTTGATCGTACTTTGAAGTCGAATTGAATTCGACCGTCTTCCTCTATGTCACTATCCTCATCCTCAGAGTTAATATCGTCGTATTGTCGTCGAGATCAACAACATTGTCGTATTGTCGTCGAGATCAACAACATTGTCATCGTTGGAATCTTCATCGTCCCCCTCAGTGTCAGAAATTTGAAGAGCTACGCGGAATTTATAGATGTCGGCATCGCGGGAAGCGAGTGGTCGAAACTTTAGGCCCCTGAATATGAAATCTTGGAAACACAGAGATGCTCTATCTTTGAATAATTGACAGTCTTCTCTGTGGAGGTTCCTAACCGCCAAGGAACTGGGATGAGGGGAATCAAAGTACATCACTGTAAGCGGTTTCTGCTGGTAAGCCCTTTTCTTAAAATTCACAATCTTGTGAGGTGCTTCTGCCTTCATAAAGAGTGCCTCTAATACTGCCTTTGTTGTGCACACATTGTCCAAGTCATTGGATGAAACAGCCTCTCTCAGCTTTTGATGGCTCATATTTTGAAAGCGTATTAAGTGACAAAGCTTATTACTCAAAGTTTCTCTCCTTTCATCCACGTTGGGATAATGTTTTCTGCCCCACTTTATTACAAAATCAGACAGTACATCTTCAGTGGCAACTCGTAATTTATCACTTGACAATACCACCTCCATGGCAGATAAGGGAAGATTCAGAAGCTCTTCTTCCAACACGAATTTACTGTATAACAAGACAACAGAAAACAATAGTTAATGTTATACAATAGTTAATCTTATACAAAACAACAAAAACAATAGTTAATAACATTAGTATATATCATTCACAAGATGCTGAGCAAGTCTTTATAAAATAAATAAATATGTGAATAGGATGCATCTTTCATTATAGAGACCTACCAACGAAGAGCCTTCACATTTCTTAGCAAGTAAACACCGCAAAACGGTATGCACAGCGTAGAGGAAAGAACTTACTTTGGGTAACTATGTTTAAAACATTGAATAAGAAAAACCTTTGCAGCGTCTGTAAGTTGCAGAACTACAGTGTTTGTGAGCATGGTGGGAGGAAGCTGTAGATAAAGCGATGCAGATTCTATTGTGAAAAGTGAGTTCTGCAAAGCATGCGTGCAATGATTGACACATGATGGTACATCGAATTTTTCGGCAACCATTAACACATCGAGAAGCTCTCTCGTAGAACGCGCCTCTAGTGTTCCTTTTATATCCTTTTATATGCCTTTATTTTTTTTGGTTATGTGAATAATGGGGACCGTAACTGTATATCTGTAAGAAAACCTTAAAATTCTATGTGGAGAATGGGGATTGTAACTGGATATCTGTAAGAATACATGATTATAAGAAAACCTCAAAATTCTACGAAAAAACGGTATTATAAAATAAATACCTGATTCAGCCATCTTCTTACCCTCAAAATTGGTAGGAGAGAGAAAAGAGAGAAAATCCACTTATTCTATTGTTTTCGATTCAAATATGAAAATTCGTTAATTCTGATGTTTTCCTTCGTATATGAGGTCATTCAGCTATGTATATATATGTTCATGAAAACAATTCAAATTTTATGAGGAATATTGGATTATATATATTTTTCAGGTAGGAGGAATATTAGATTATATTTCTTTTTTAAAGGAATTATGGGTTTTGAGGGGATTAAGAGAGTTGACTATGACCTTCCCAACTAATAGTGGGTAGAAAACTTATGTCATACTCAAGACCATTTTAAACTAATTCTTGAAGATAAGAAATATTAAACTATATATATTTATAAAGTAATTTAAATTTTAAATATAGATCTATATATTTTAAATACTGTATTAGTAGGCCTAACTCAATTTGATGTTGGCTTGGCAATGAACTTAAAAATAAATTATTATTATTATTATTATATAGTTAAAATATTATTAAATATGATTTTTTTAATAAAAAATTAAAAAAATATGATTTAAAATAATAATAATAACGATGATGAATGAGTTGCGATGGAATGCTAAGAGGTAAGCAATTAACTCTAATTAACTAGAGCCTTATTAGCCAAAAACGTTTTCATAAAATTTGACTTTAAGGGTTTCAACCATTAAAGTTTACATAAAATTTGAACATTATTGGTCCCATAGTGCATTTTAATTGGATTTAAATGGTTTGTTAGTTGGGAGGAAGTGTAGTGGAAATAGAGTGAAAATGTAATTTTAATTTTTAATTGTTTTGGTGTAGTTGTTGATAAGCTTTACAATCAAAGATACACTATGATAAAATATTATTAAATGGAAATTAGAGGCAATGAATAAGAACTTGTGTTTCCTTAGAGGTTCAAATCCCTCAAATCCCTCATTGAAGGGTAGGGAGTCTCTTATCCCACAAGAGTAAAATTTGTATTTATCTAGTTCACCAATAGAGTTTGGATTGGTTTATAATTTAGAGTGGATCTATTTCATAATTATATTTATGTTTACAAAATTTAGTATAAATAAATTTTATTTGAATTATAAATTAATAAAATATTTAACTTTTGTGAGAGAACATTTTTTCCTCTTATATTAAGTAATTATTTTTGAAGATGTCAACATTATAAATGTGATACATGTTACCCACATGGGATAGAAAGTGTCTCTAGATGCAATAAAATAAAATAAATGTCCTTATAAGATGATAATACAATTAAATGTCCTTATAAAATGATAGTCCATACATTGTATATACACAAATTCAAATATCGAAATAAAATTGTACAAATATATATTTAATATATTTTCTAATCTTTTAATTGGTAAATTATCCACACTCTATGACCCCAATAGTTTAAATATTAAGTTATCCTTCTTTCTTAAAGTAATTCAAAAATATATATGGGTATTCATGCAAAGTCGAGACCAAGGTTCTCACAAATTTATCAACAAAGGGTACCACTATAGTTTAGTACCGTTGGCATATTCAACCTTCCACAAAGGAAGGAGGTCTCACTCAAAGATACATGTGTGTTGTAAAGTGAATAAGGGAAAACACAACATCGAAACAATCATAACATTAATTACATTTGTATAGAAGATATTCCATGATATACAGAAACAAAGACCTTGAATGCTTAAAAGGACAAGAAATGAATACTTGTGAAACATAAACAAGAACTCATACGCATCATAATAATTCAATACACAAGAAATTCTAGTGCCCAAATACTTCTTTATATCAATTGCTATGGAAAACATCATCCAACATCAGTCTTGTTTACAATCTCTAACGAAGCAATAGATAATCCTGCAGAACCCATCACAGATTCACGGTCATACAATGCAAGCAACATAACTATCCATGGGGACCATTACAATATGAAAACCTGGGTCAAGTCTATAGGCTAAAAAAAGTAAGAATGATCTCAATGATTAATGGGAATAGAAAAAATAACAACAACCAATAACTCTCAATTAATCAACAACAACTCTCAACACTCAACCCAAACCATTCCCATTACATAGCTTCTTTCTTTATATATTTTCCTTCGCCTACATCTTGAGTTATTTATTTCCAAATCTTCTGCTACTTTCTGTCTATGTCTATTGTCGTTTGGTTCTCTTTCCACTTTTCTAACTCCTTGTCCAACTAGCCCATGATGCTTTTCTATTGTTCACTTTTATTTATCTTGTTGTTCCTCTAATTGATTTTTTGTTACTTTGTCTCCCATATACCATGTGGCACATTAAAAAAATTGGAATTTCCAAAAAGAGAAGGCCCAAGAGTCTCCAACCACAACTATTGACTCGTTCTTTGTCAACCCTCTTCCTCCTTGCTTAGGCTTCCTTTAGATTCCTTATTTACTATTCCTTCAAATGAAGGTCCCAACTCTAGGACGACCTGCAAAGCTTGTTGCTGGAAGTTGTCATATCATTCAACCCTTTCCTACCACTTCCTCAACATAATGGAGGCTCCAACAACAAACTCCTACCAACGACAACATCGGGCTCCATCCTCTTAGTGGCAAGTAGCATTTACGACTCAGTCTCTACAACTGAATCTAGCTTGACATAAGTTTCTTGAACTGCGGGTTTGAAATCCCAGATTTCTTTCTTCGCAGCTCAATTGGCCCCATACAACCCTTCAAGTCATTCATCAAATTCCTATATCTCCATGAAATTTTCCTTCTATGCAAGGGATTGGCGAGTTCATGAGCCTCTTGGTTCATTTATTTCATTTGCACCCTGAGTTCCTCCACCAGGTTGTTTTGAAGAGCTAGCTACACTCACCAACCCGATGATGAAGGGATCATTAGACAATGTCACCTTCCACCACAACCTTGTTGACATTCTCTAGCATTGCCTTAGGTTTCTCCTTCTTTTTCATTCAAATGGATTCTAACTATTGTTAGAGATTGTCAAGTTTAGCTATTTTTATTCATATGAGATATAATCGATATTTTATTACATTGATGAGTGTTCCATATATAGGGAACATAAAGTGACCATCCATGAAAGGATGTCTCCCTTGAATAATCAATAACTATTTATTATTATCATTTACTTATTATATATTATATTTAATAATCAACAATAATTATATTATTAATTATTATCTTTAGAGAATGTCTTTCCGATATTGTCCAAACATCAACAAGTGCAACCCTTTCAATTAGCACAACTAGAGTGATTTCCTTAGGTAGCTTAGGTGCCATCTATCTAAAAGTGGTCCAAACTTAGAATAACTTGTTAGCCACTGCCACAACAATCGATTCTTCCTATGTGCGCAACCTATGCTCATGCACAGTGGCTGCAAAGGCTACAACTACTTCTTGGAATAATGAGTCTTTTGTTGGGTAAGCTCTTCATTTTTCTATTTTGTCATGGAAATTCTCTTCTCTAGATCATCTGTGGAGGCTCTCATGAGAGTCAACAACTGTGGTGTAGGCCAGGCCGCAAGCTCTCAACTAGTAAGTGGTAGATTCATTGGAAACTGTGATGCAAGTGGTTGGCCACTTGCGATGGAGTGTTCCAGCCTGCTAGGTTTCCCAACGCTATCAGGACTAGCGAACGTAGCATGGAGGCTACGAGAAACATTGTCTTGGATTGCTTGGGGAAACATGCTGATCATGTATGTGCATTCTAGGCACAATTCTAGAATGGAACAACATTGCTAGGAATATTGCAAAAGAGGTGCAACGTGTCCCTTTACAGAGCTCCTGTTGTGCACTGACTGAATGTCCTCTT
This sequence comes from Picea sitchensis, assembly GCA_010110895.2. Taxonomy (NCBI): domain Eukaryota; kingdom Viridiplantae; phylum Streptophyta; class Pinopsida; order Pinales; family Pinaceae; genus Picea; species Picea sitchensis. Next base: position 92,628 of record SNQJ01S0082212.1, read on the forward strand.
GTGTATCCATAGGGTCATTCGACAGATCTTGACCCATTTGGTCTTGGACCTCTGGATATGTCTCTGGCTATGAGTGAGGTTATGTCTCAGGTGGGGTATCTAGAGGGATTTGAACCTATGGACTCAAGGGAAAAATGGATGGAATGGGGATTGTGGTTCTGGAAGTAAAAGTGAAGGGGTTGTTATACTGTTTCAGAGTAGCGTCGAAGGGAGATTGGTCATTCGATAGGGAACCGATTAATGGATCCTATGTGAATGAACTTGGTGGTTGACACATAGGTTCCTCAACAATAGGAGTGGCCTTGTTCATGACAAGGGGGTCTTCGGTGATGAGAATGGGGATAGAGTATGGAATAGGTGGGGTGGTTTGAGTTGGAGGTCGTCGAGAGGAGAAGGGAATGGCATCAGTGATGATGAGGTCATTGGAGAAGGTGGAGGGAGAACCAATGCATTGTTTCTTAAGGAAAAATGCAGCAGTGACAGCTTCACGCAAGTCCTTACCTGAGATAGTTGCGTCATCCAGAATTTTGAGAAATGGTGGTGGAATAGAATTGAGCAGTGTCTCATCCTCTCCTTTGTCATCGGATTCCAAAGTCATGAGAAGTCATTTCTGAGCAGTTGTTTTGGAGCCTAGAATATATTTTGGTGTTGGGGCCTCTCGACATGAAATGCGAGGTAGATGATAAGAGACTTCAAAGCGCTTCTACTCTTTCTGGACTCCATGTCACGAACAAACCTCTTTTTCTAGGGATTTATCTACGAGGTAGTAAGGAAATGGAGGAGTATGAAATTGGTATGTCATTGTACCAAGATGCCACAAAAAGGTGTTTTCTCGGTTCATGTCAGACCAGAGCTTGTTGGTATTGAACTTTAGGAGGTCTTGGGAAATGCACATGCGTTGAGTAACACTAACGAGGTCATTAAACCATTGCAGGAAGACAACGTTGTTGAAGGAAGAATTAGTAGTATCAGTCGGGGCTTGACAGGGTTCAAACCTCATCATGAGTCAAATGTCTTCAGTCACCGCAACATTCCTTCTTATTGGTGGCCACAATTTCCACATAGAAAAGGAGACTAAAAGCTAACACTAGGTAAAATATTTGTTCCTCTCATGTGCATCCACGCAGGCCTACAACAATTTGGTTCGCAAGTATTGGCTCCAGTTCATGACATATCCTTGTGTGCATAAATTTGCCACTAAGAGGGAATCTAATGTGAATTCCCCTCATGTATAGGTCCTCATGACTTTCTACACAATCAGGTGGCATGTGTAGTGGACCATTGCGGGAAGAATGAGCTCAGTCAAGGATCCTCGACCACCTCATCTAGTATTGAACTTGTCATAAGACCACCTCGTTTAGTATTGAACTTGTCATAAAGAGTGGGCTCTCCCTTCTTCTTACTACACTTTCGAGACCCTTGGAATCCCTTGATGACATCATCAGCCTCCATTGAGAGACCTATGAGTTGGTGGATATCTTCCATATGTATCATATACTTTTGATCCAATCATAGGGAACCATTGTGGACGCGACTAATGAGGTACTTAGTACAACACCCAACTTCTCTTGTAGTCCCGAACATTGGTAAATCCTGTAAGTTCATAATTGTGGACTTTCGTAATGGAACAAAGGGAGTCTTCCACTCCACACCAACCTCTCTCGAGGGAAACATACAATAGCATAAGTAGTCTTCATATTTCATCTATGGGAATAGATTGGCATCTGAGAAATATATTTTGATGAGGTAAGTTTCCTCGAATTTCCCTTGTAAATCACCTATGATGATGAATCGTGGATCAACAAACTTGAAAGGAACAACAATATTTGGGACGAAACCCCAAACAGTTCTGGGTTAGCCCATAGTTGAAATCGATGATGGAAAATGAACACAAAAGGGGGCATACAGGGTGGGTGTGAGTTCACAAAAGTCTTATTAGGCTCTAAGGCTAATTATGTAACTAAATTTAACAAAATAGAATAACATTGAGCTCTGGAGTGAAGACGAGTTTATAGGAAATGTCAGGGAGGTGACAACATTAATAATCATTAAGAGAGACAACATTCATGTAATTCGACTTTAACATCAGATACGATGAGAGGGCGCGAAAAAATATATGATGTGATTTTGGTAGTAGCAAGTACAGTTACGGCGAAAATGTTGATAGGATGTAGTACCTGAAATATTTAATGACCCCACTGGCGGTTAAACAGAAATGTAATTATATTTGTTGGGAATTTAAATTAGTTTAACTAGAAATGATAGGACAATGAAGAAAAAGGTACTCACAACATTTAACATACAAAGTTATAGTGATAGGGCATAGACTTCGAAATTGAAAATTATTAAAGATAGAAATATTTGACACAGACTCCCTCTACCACAAAGGAAATATCCGAGCTGGCCAAATTGACGACGACAACTAGACCCTATGACAAGTGATAGTTGAACACATCACCAATTTATTAATGGAAAACGAAACCAAGAATCAATGAAGAAAAATACTACCTACTTTATGCACTCCCCACGACAAGAGCGTTGTGGGCCTGCTTTCATTGAGTGGAAATGTAGGGCTTTGGGCATTCATCATTCTCCCATCCAGGACAAAAACTTCCATCTAGTTGCATGAGCCTAATAGCTTTGGACTCACAGATTTTTGCAATTATAAAAGGTTCAAGCCAATGCATTTGTAACTTCCCTGGATGATTTTGATACTTTTTGTCATATAACAGAACCTTGATCACCTTGCATAAATGATTTAGTATTAATATTTCTGTCATGCCAAGCCTTATACCAAGCCTTTTCCATCGTTTGATGAAAATCCACTAAGAATCAAGCTTCTTCAAGTTCCATAAGTTATGCAACTCATGCTATGATGGATTCATCATCTGTAATCTTAGTAGCTTGCTCAATGAATAGACTCAGAGTTATAAACCTCTTCCATATACTAGTTGAAACGAGGTATACTTGTGTAATTTATTTGTAGTAATTCTATAATCCCATATCACAGTTGGAACGCTCTCATCCCAATCATCTCGATTCACACAACATACTTTAGTCAAGCCCCTCTCCAATATCTTTTTGAATTCTTCCATTGTTCCATTAGCTTGCAATTGATATGTAATTCTCTTATGATATTGAATTAGAAAATCTCTTGTGAGGGTCACATTAGTCTCGTTGATAAAATGGGTTCCTTGATCATTGGTAAAACTCTGAGGACAACCAAACACTGTAATTATGTTCTAAAAAATGAACTGTGTCACTGTGTCTGTAGAGAAATATTAATCAACTTCAGATACATATCACAGAGTGAAGCAATCGGTTTTGGTAATAAAGTATTGTTCCTTTGAATGCTTCGCAAGGGGGTTTATAGGACCGATGAAATCAACAACCCACTTTTCAAATGTTTGTAGTGCTCATACAGGGTGTAATGGTAACTTTTATCTGCATGATGGATTACCAACTACCTAACATAAATTACATGCCCTAGCATAATATTTGACATCCTTAAACATCGTTGGACACCATAATCTTGCTTGTAATATATTTAGGGCGGTTTCCTTTTCACCTACATGTTCTCCCACAACCCCACTATGAAACTCCCACAAAACATCAGGTCTTTCACGTTCAAGCACACAGTTTCTAAGGATTCTATCCAATCCTAATTTTTTCAATTGTCACACAATTAGTTGATAGTGTGCTACACAAACTACTAGGTGCCTCTTCTGAGATGCATAATAACCATAAAGAATAGCACCAATAGTGAGAAATAATGCAATGTCTGACAGGTAGTCAGAAATTGCTTCAATGTGGAACATATATGCAACTGGGATTTGATCATCAACAACTCCACCACCCTCACCTAACTCTAACCAAGATAGATGATCGAGTCCAACATTTAACTTACCCAACTTGACAAGGACCTCAAAAGAAAATTCCTGAAAGAACAACAACCATATACAAATTATGCCTTCTAAGACATGTTTATTAACCATATATTTTAGAGTGGAATGATCGGTAATAAATTTAAAATGACCGCCTAGAAAATAGTGTCTATTTTTTTTAAAACATAAACCATTGCCAAACCTTCCCTTTCAGTGGTAGTGTAGTTACGCTTGACTTTTGACAATTTTTTGCTGGAAAAGTAAATGGGATGATCTATGTTTCCTTCACTTGGTTGCACAAGAATAACACCTAACACAATCCTAGAAGCATTAATGTGCACATGGAATTCAATTTTTCAGTTAGGATACATTAGAATAGGGCATTACTTAGCTTTTTCTTCAAAACATCAAATGCTTTATCAAAATATAGAGACGAGTGAAACCCTTCAGATTTCTTTTGTAATTTTTTCGAAGGTGTTGTTATAATCACATAACTCTTGATAAACCTGCGATAGTATACCATATGTCCCAAAGTGGATTGCAATTTCTTGATAGTTGTAGGGGGAGGCATATTGAGAATGTTTGCAACTTTCGCAGGGTTCTCCAGTACCTCCTCTTGGCACACAATATGTCCCAACAAGGTTCCAAAAGGTATGCAAAAGATATAATTTTTCAGGTTTAGTGAGATTTGAGGCTAGCGATAACGATCAAATATCAAACAAAGTAGACTGATATGTTCGTTTGATATATTTTAATCTATCCAATCATCCATATAAAATTCAAGAAACTTGTGAATAAAGTCTTGGAAAACAACAATAAATGTTTTGGAGAAGACAACTGGGGCATTATTCAATCCAAAGGGCATGATATTATAAGCAAACATACCCCATTGTTTTTGTGAAGGTAGTTTTCCTTTTATCCTCTTCTGCAATTCTAACCTGGTGACAACCTAAAAATCCATCAATGAAGGAACATGCCTCCTTTCCATCCACCTGGTAAAGTACTTCATCATTGAAAGGAGTCGAAAAATGATCATGAACACATGCTGAGTTCAATATTTTATAATCCACATAGAATCTGATGTCGGTTTCCCCCTTCTTACTCTGTATCACAATGGGACTGATCCATTATGCCTCATATACATGAAATGTCAACATGCGTGCAAGCACTATATCAATCTATTTCTTAACATTTTCCTTAACTCTGGGGTTCATACGATACGGTTTATGTTTGACTGGTTTCACATCGAGCTTCAATTCTATTTTCATTTTTCCTAAATTTTCTTTAATCCCTTTCAATTTTGAAAAATTCCTAGGAAAGAAGTCCTCATACTCCCACAACAGGGATTGAAAATTATGTCATAGTCTTCTCGTCCTAGTAGTCCCCTATAGAATTTATTTTAGGATATTATTCACTCCCTATGTTTACTTTCTATAACTTCAAATATTTATTATAGGAACTACCAACATCATCCAAAACAATGTCTTTAACATCTCTGGTTGTTTCATATTCCTTAAATGTCAAATGCCTAAGTTTATCTAGGTCTTCAGGATGTTCTATACCTTTATCAACCTTCCTACAGGCATTGAGTATTCATGTAGGGGATGGATAAATACTATGATGAAGTAGGTATTCATGTTCAAGACAAACTATAGGTGGATATGTGGGATTAAATTTAACAATAAATATTTTTTTCTTAATTTGTTGCAACACTAGGGTGATTTTAGGAGACTCATGACTATTGTGAATTTATCAAATGTGACACATAACTGTGTGTGGGGTGCACCCAATGAGTAGGTTGCCTCTATTGATGCATCAATGGTGGGTATAGGAACTAATGAATCCATGGGTGATATGGGTCTACTGCTCGGATGTAACAACTGCAAAACAACATATAATAAAATATTGATAGAAATACACTAAAGAAAAAATAAATATATAATGATTAAGAACATAGTGAGGATTAAAATACTAAACTCCTCCATGAAGCCATGTTATCCCCTGGGGTCTATAGTCCCATAACATGCATTCCCACAACTCGAGCATCTGTGATGTTCACATGGAAAAATTCTATGTCCATGTACCCTCTCCTCACTGTACTCTGTTGTGCACGTTGAAGCTCTAACACCTCTATCAATGTCATTGGCAGGAACCTCCAACCAAGACAGTGAAACAAAGCTACTGTGTTGCACTAGGATATGATTCAATGATGAAATGGCTGGTTGTACATTGTTGCAAGCTCTCTACAACATGAGGATGTTGGGTAGGGGGGCCAGGCCTTTGCCTAGGGGAACGAGGACCTAACATGGGATCACACATGGAATTCTCTTGATCCTGTGAAGACCCTCAACCCACCCCCTGAAAGTCACCCATTTCAAAGTAGTTTACATGCTTACCCAAAATAAACTTAACTCATAATTTTCTTAGAAAATATAAGGGCACCTCTCTGTTATTGCATGGATGATTATCAAACACCATATACCACTTATCCGTCCAGTTTTGACTAATCTGAGGATGGATGTACCAATAAATGGAGATATGTTTCTTGTTCAATGGTAGTTCTTGTCCATTTCTAGGATCCCTAAACAAGTTAATATTAGTTGTTTTCAAATGCCCAAGTCTCTGACTTGGTTTATTTCCAAAACAATGCTATAGTACTCATACATTCTTTCCCTATAATTAGAAATAGAGGTCAATTTCCCTTGGGAACTTGCAATGAACTTCACGATGATGTCCAAATAAGTGGCCAAGGAGACTTTGCTAGGCTCTCTAGTGTCCCTTAATTGTTCCTCAAGGGTTCTTAATATAACCAACCCCTCATCAATTTGAGTGTTTACATTGGGTGGTTGTGGTTGGTTGGGGGGTTTTCTCTCCTTGGTTTCTTCTGAGCAGTTGAAATTGTCTCTGGGTTCCATTTTATTATATATGTTGCAATTTAAAAGCCATGGCATGTAAATTAGGTTGGTTTTTTAATTAAAATACAAAATTACATTTTTTTTAAATTTAGATTCCTCAGAGAAAAATACTAAATTGGAAATGACTAAATAAGATTAAAAATAAGAGAAATCAAACATACCTGGACATGGTGGCAAGATCCTCACCTTGCTTCTCCTCTCTATTTTCTCAATGAGAGTAAAAATAAAAGCGTGATTTGTGAAAATAAACACAAATCACGGTCGCGACCCTTTAAAAAATGTTTAACAGAGGAATGCACATGCGTTCCTACCACTAAACCTACATGGAAATATGAGTGGAGGTTTGGGAACTTCCAAACCTATAGGGTTAGGAAAACATGCACGTTCATGAGAACGCACTTTCCTACTGGCCCCCTTGCCACTTTTTCGTTCACCAACTTCGTGCACTAACCCAAAAATGATTCAAACTAAGAAAATGGGTGGATTAGAAGGTGTTGAACATGAAGTTTTTGTTTAAATATTTTTACTACTAATGTAATTCTTAATGATACTAGAACAAATTTTAAACAGATTTTAGATACGTTGAATGTTGTGCAGAGATCAACAACAAGGAAAAAGAATATCCTCCTAAGAACAAAAAATATGAAGAATGTAAATGATGATGGATTGGTCTTTAGTTCATCTAGAGTGGTGTTGGAAGTTAATGATAAGGTGAAAATGTTTTATAAAAAGTATGATATATATAATGGAAGAAAATCTATTAGAATTTATTTTTACTTACAAAAATCAATCGAGTGAATCAATGAATCAAGAACCCATTCAACACTCTTTTATGGTACACTCTTCAATTTGTACAATTATGTATATTATATATTATAAATGTGGATATACCTATTACACTTTATTTTTATGTTTGTAGATGGACAAGAAAACATGGAATAAAATGAATCTAATCAACAAGACATTGCAAATAACCTAGCTACAATATCCCTTGCAAGTTGAAGAAATGAGGCATGTAAGCAGTTTGAACAATGGTAGTGGTTCAACTAATGAATGAAGATCAATACAATTAATTGTTTCAAGTTTTATATTTTGGAATGTTTTTTTATAAAAATCAAACATTTTGTTTAATGTTGACATATTATCCCAATTGGTATGACAATGAGTTACCAATAATTGTCACAATTATTTGTTAACATTCTGATTATTCTGGACCTCTATTTTTTCCCATTTTGTAAAAATAAAGGTCCCTTATTTGTATATATAATAAAATTATTTTATTTATTGAAGTGTTCATTGCTGTAAAATATTATGTTACTAATTAATATATGGATGATTTACATTATTACGATGAACACGGGTGTAACTATCGATATATTTGTTTAAATAATAAACATTGATGCAAAGGATACATATTTTTTTGTTTGTTAGAAATTGCCATCACTTTTCGGGTCAACATTTTAACCATTGGCTAAGAAACCACAACCTAGGGGCATCTAAGTTGTCAAAATCATTGGGGGATGGCACCTAGTCTCGGTCACACTAACCCTTAACATGGCTATATTTTTTATTGTCTCCTCCAGACTAAACACATCGTATGGGTATTGAACTTGGGTCACCTAGAAAATGAAACCCACACCTTAATCGGATTTTCTATCAAGAATTGACATGCAAGGGATATATATAAATACATTAATTAAATATAAAAATCAACATTATTATAAAAATTATTTAATTTCCAATGATTAACATAAATTTTATAAATAAATAATAAATAAAAGAAGTTTTAATTGCATAATTTCAATGCAAAATAATTCAGCACTAAAACCTTATTGGTTTGTTATATTCATATGAACTTAACATTGTTCTCATACCTATTTAAGAATTGGTGTGTTTAAATTGTTCTTTTGCGCAAGTACACTATTATAAATGTACAAACACATTGGTCCTTATAATCATTGTAATAAAAGAATTATTTCTCCCAACTAAAATAACAACAACATTCCCTTATACTATACCATTAATGTTGTCACCATTATTATCATTATCATTATACCAATAATTTATGGTGTGTAATGATATATACACACTAATGCACAATAGCAGATAATTTGTACGGGTACTTTTAAAATATTTGATATGTACCAATGCTTTTATAATATCTTAAACACACCATTGCGTTGTATGTATACAAAACACACATGGGATTTCAATTTATACAAAAAAAACCTGTGCACAATAGCGTGT
>SNQJ01S0082214.1:0-19548 GCA_010110895.2 Picea sitchensis
TTGTCCACTATTATCTCTTTCAACATACATTAAGATAAGAAATACAACTATGATATTTACGACTTAAATGTTGATAATAAAATATGCAAACCACATAAATTTACTCAAGTATTTTTGGTCAACATGACCCTAGAAAAACCCCCAAGAGGAAAACTAGTGAAGAGGAAATTTATTATGTATCTTATAGGAAAAATATTATAGCAGAGATACCAATTTTGCTATAAACAACTTATCTAAAGTTACCAACAAATTTATCCTTGAAAATCGAGCCCACTTTCCTTGAAGTGTACACCCTCTTCCTTGGAATTTGCACCCTTTCTCATGTATTTACATCTTCCTTGGAAATCCGTGTTGTATCCTTTTCGTCACCTAAATGAGCAAAAGAGGGACACTTACAAGTCTAGTTGGGTTAGCTAGACAGGACAGAAATGAGTGCAAGAGTTAGAAACATCGAGCACAATAAGAAAATAAACAACTAATCTAATAACAATTAAAGAAACTAAACTAATGTGCATAAGGGAAATAGAACAAAAGAAAGACCGATATTCATGCCACCAATGGATAGATTGTATTAATGGGAAAACACCAAAGAGAAAGGGAGACTTATGGGTCCCCTCTTCCTCCAAGGGAGGGCTCTTGAACCCCCAATGATTGAGCTCTTCTTACAAATAACAAACTGAAAGTAAATGGTGAAGAAATCCAAATCTCATTCACTCAAGAGGTGATGTGAATGGCCCAATGAAATGATGCTTATATGCTCCAATGAGGAAAGAGGTTCCTTGTAGGAGAATATAGGCAGCATAACAATACAAATAGATTATTGGAAATATAGTGCACCCATGGCATCTTTTTATAGCAAATCTTTGAGGCTTTATCCAATCGGTCTTTAGTGTGAACAAGGGGCCCTTTAGGGCACCTCTAGGTCTTTGACCAACCCTCCACTCAGATTTAGCTCGGATTTGGGGGTCAAATCGACTTGGGAGCTGAACCAAAAGTGGGTGGGAGGCTGACCATAATCATTAATGCGTCGTTCTGAATTATGTGCATCTTTTTGCATCCACATTCGTGCATTAGGTGCATGTGCACTTTTCTGGAGTTTTCCACTAGTGCATGTGCACGCGCTTCCTTTGCATTCTGAGCGCATGCTGATTTTATAATTGGTTATATAGTTTTGGGCCCTTTGGAAATGCATTTTTTGGGCCATGTATGAACTAATAGGTGTTTGGAGATGTTGGATTCCTGTAACCATTCGTGGACATAATTTCAGTGATAACAAATTCCCCCTGATGTATGAGGTTAGGAGCATACGTATAGCTGAAAGATATCAATTTTTCTTCTACTTAGAGTATTGTTGTAAGAAAGAGTGTTAAGGGGAGTTGCAAGAGCGACCCATTGGAGGGAGAGGGGAACTTGTACGACCCAAACCCTTCACAAGGTGTGGAAAAATAAATTGTGTACAAACGAGGCGAGCATGCCCCATGCTTGTATCAAGTAACTCAGAAAATGTACGAGATATAAACTAAAACTGTGTGTTGGTGTGATGACTGCAGTTCCCTCAAGGGCGAGTTGATAATGGTAGAGAACAATTATGATGGTGAACAAACTTTGAAAAAAGGCGATGACACTTATGAGAAGTGTCAAGGAGTCGCAAGCATTGATGGACCAACAATTTTTAGAGGTCTTCGACAAATATAAAAACAACTACAATAGTTGCAAAGTAACACTCACCACAACATGAGAAAGTGTTGAAGTCGAATGTTGTGGGGGTCAATGACGGTAGAGAGAAATGATGATTCTCTCTGTGTCATCCAAGACTCCTCATTATGGAGGTAATGAGAGTCAAGATATTGTCTCCCTTATGGGAACTATGTTGATGTCAACAGAAAGGGAGACATGACTCCAAGAAGCGAAGGGATTCATGAGATCTACTGGAGAAGATCAAGAACTAATGAGGAACATGGACGAAGTCAAGAAGTGGTGAGACTCAAGACTACCCTTGGTTGGGGATATATGTAAAGGATGAGTGGCAACAACCTGTAAAATTGAATCTAGCATCAGGGGGATGACTAGGCTTGGGTAAATTGTGCCAGAGGCGTGACAAGATGGACAAACACAGAGAGAAGAGGTGTATGGACTGCAAGATACTCGGGGTTTATGGATGATGTCAACAAGAGTAGGAGGTGAAAAATTCCCCAACCAAGGGAGACAGGGTTTGCTTTGCTGGAAAAGGAAGGATGATAAAGGAAACAATAGAAAGCTAAGTAAATGCAGGAAACAAAGGTTTTGTACAATTACCAAATGAATCAAGAATAAGTTGGGATAAATGTGTAGATACAGAAACAGGTTCCCCAGTGAAAGATGGCTTGGATGGTGGGGGCACAAGTTGCTTGGAAAACAAGTGGAGGGTGGGGGCCCCATAGGTGGGTTTCTGTATTAGGGAAATGAATGGAGAACAATATGCAAATGGGAAAATTGAGGGTGGATGAAATGGAGGATTAATTATACTGCAGAGGCACATCCAAATGGGAACTATAATGAGATTACCTAGGAGTCCATTTTGGGGAAGCTAGAAAAATGAGGAGAAGGAGCATGCGGCTGATTCTCGGGAATGTGAAGACTATTGGGACTCCCATCCCTAGGGGGTGAAAAAATCATGAGTGTCAAAGTGCCAGAGGGGACTATAATTGGGAAAATGCATGTGGGAGAGAGTGCTACCAGCTGACAGTGCTGAAAATGCAACAAAGGTGTGAGTACTGCAGATCCGGATGGGGGGGACCCTAGAGGCAAAGATCGGAGGGTGTGACTGAGAAATGCAATTGATATTCAGAGGGAATGATTACATTCTTGTGTCAATGATATACCTGAAGGGGTAGAATTGATGCATGATGACCAAGTACCTGCACACATGAAAATTGAATACTCGACGTGAACAATATGTGAAGATAAAGAACATATAACAATAATTCAATAACTTGTGAATATAAGAAGGCATACCTGAACAAGATGTGAGAAAAATGCGTCCTCCGGGGCTGAGGATGGATGGTTACCCGAGGAATGTGATTTTGTAGGGGGTGGGATCCTGATCCCATGGTTGAAGATGGATCGAAAAACGGACGATCGAAGCTCTTGTAATTAAGCATGGAAGCTTGGCAAAAGGGACTATATATAGTTGTAGGGCCCACAATGCCACCTCATTTGTACCTACTGTCTTAGTGAGTGGATGAGAGGTTTCAGAGGAGATTTGGAGATTCCGGGAGATTGAGCCAGTCGATTCAGGGTCAACGAGTGCCAGGTTAGTGGCCGTATTCTCCTTCATAGTAATTAGGATTTTGTTTTTGGGTAAGGTTGTATGGATGTCCGTACAGGAGGATTTTGTGAGGGTGGGCCCCCCAGTGCATGGGCGATCGAATGATTCACGTGCATGATTATGCAGTTGTAAGTGGGACATCCACGTACAGGGGCACCCAAAGGGGGAAAATAGGCACGCATTGGATGCACGTCTGTTCGAAGCACAACCATGCATTTGTGCACAACTGTGTTCCTGACAGTTGCGCATGTGTGTGCCACTGTGTAGAAGACAGGCGCGCTTGAATACACACCTATGTGTGTGAAAAGGGAACATGCATGTGCCCCTGTATCTTCGACAGTTGTGCATGAGTGTGCAACTGTGGGATGAGCAGGCATGCATATGTGCGTACCTGTGGGAAAAAATAGTTGCGCACTTGAGGCAAAGCTGAGGGGTGTAAAAACTGATCTTTTTTGGAGATTTTGGTGTTTTTATAGGTTGTGATGGTTGATAAAGTATTGTATATGTGGATGCAGGTGAGCAGTTGATGATTCCATTCCACTAGAGGGAGAGGGATTGGGCACACCTGAGAGAGGCGGTGAGGGATGAGGAGCCGACTATACGGGGCTCTTTGGCAGTCTGTGGATTGCTAAATTTTTTTGAGTGTTCACTGGTGAGGGCATAGGAGTACATGCTGTAGTTCCTGATCTCAATGTGGATCCCTGATTTGAGCATGGATGCAATCGTGAAACAATGTGAGCCAAAAGTAGTCGGCTCGTCAAGGGCCCGTGAGACCACCACGGGGGGAGCCACGGGCAGGAGAGAGATGGCGACGAGACAAGGTTGGTGTGAGGTCGACTGATGATGAGAGAGTAGGCAGGAGACGCTGATTTGATGACCCTGGTGTAGGGCCTTCACATGCTCCTCAGGTGGGGGCAGAGGGAGAGTTCAAGGATTTTCATCGTCGATTGGAGGCAATACTAAAGGGAGTGCCTGAGGGCATGTGGACATGGATCCAGGACGAGGGAGTCTTGGAGCAGTGTGTGGGGCTTCCGACAAAGTCACAAACCCTGATCTGTAGAGCAGCTGTAGCGGGGGCGGTGATGACTGGGTGGCTTCCCCAGGGCCCGAGGGACCCCTAGCTAGTGGGATACCTCCTCCAAAGAGAGGACTAGGTGGTGGAGCTCTAGAGGCGCCATGAGTATCTCTGTATATGTATTTTTGTATTTATATAGTCTTAAGATCCCATTTTGTATATGGTGTTATGACACCAATTTTGTACTGATAGGGGTGAGATGGTTCACCTACCTACAGATGTTGGACATGTTGTACTACTATTTTTTGTAAACATTGATGGCATATTAACCGATATATATATATGGATATACATTTTGGATCTATATGATGTTCACATGTGATGATGATTTTTCATGCTTGTTATGATGTCTAATCTATATGTTGTGATAGACTTTTGATGGATTATATATGGGTAATGGTATCTTGATGTGATACATGCCAATCTAGCACTAGGTTAGCCATATTATCTACTATTTGATTGAATTGTATTGGAATATGTGTAAATGTGATTGAATCAAAATGTTTAGATAAAGGTCTAACTTGCGGGTATTTGAGAAAGAGGCAAGGATCGCGGACACGGTACACATTGTTGAGATGAAGGAAAATGAGTTGGGAATCTAGTAAGATGCTAAGGTGACGGATATGGTGGTGACTAGCCTCGGCAAAGAGGCCAATGACGGTTGTGTACTCTTCTTGGTTGATGGTTGTTGAGCCCAAACATATGTCGCTGGAGTGGAGAAGTTCATGTGAGGGGGAATAGAGGGCCCAAGTGGCCAAAGMAAGATTATGTGTCCATCGGCTAGCTCCGTCGACGTAACTAATGTGGTAGGCCGATGGAGGAGGCATCTGTCAAGAACATAAATGGTAGATTAGATRCAAGGCATGGAGGGAAAAAGAATATTAAAAWMTCTACAAAATGTGTGCTAAAAGAAAAATCCTAGTGTAGAATGGCTACACTCAGGGGTAAAATTTCTTTAAGTACAACCCGTTGACGGGTTCTTTGAGAGGGTGGCCTTCGAGGGAGGCCAGGATGTATGCACCTTTAGTGAGGCAATGTTGGATGATGTAAGGTACATGCCATAATGACTTGAATTTTCCATGGTCGAGGGTATCGTGAGCGATATCGTAAGCAAGGACGAGGTCGCCTTCATTGAATGATAGAAGGTTGACATGGCGATCAAAGGTGACCTTCGATCATTTTTTGGCTACCTCATTGTTCTGTAATAAATACCGACGGTATTCATCCAATGACTCTAATTTCAACAAACGCTGCTCCATTGGAGTAGTGTCGGGTAACAGCTCAATAGCCATGCGTAAGGTGGGGATTTCGCACTCGATGGGGAGAGTGTCCTCGACCCCATGGACAAGATGAAATGGGGTAAAAACAGTGGTGGTTTTAACTACCGTACGATAATACCATAGTGCGGAAAACAACATATGATGCCAATTGGTCTTATGTTTGTTGACCATGCACTGCAACATGGTTTTGAGGACCTTGTTGACCACCTCTACCTAGCCATTGGACTGAGGGTAGTATGGGGAGGCGAAATCGTGGGAGAATCCTAACCTAGAGGAGAGTTCGACGAAAATCCCATTCTCAAAGTGTTTCCCATGATCAGAGACTAAATGTAGTGGGACTTCAAAGTGGGAGATGACGTGGTTAAAGAAAAAACGCGTTGCAGTGTCAGCAGTGTTGTTGAAGGTAGGCATAGATTCTGCCCACTTGGTGAAGTAATCAACTGCCATGACGATGTATTTGTGTCCATTGCTAGATGGAGGGTTGCAATTCATGAAGTCTATGCCCCATTTGCAAAAGGGGTCAGCAGTAATGACTAGGTGTAGAAGAGAAGGTGGTGCTCACGCTTTGTTAGCATATAGCTGACATTTGTCACATCACTTCACAGTGTGGATGAAATCATGAAACAATGTGGGCCAAAAGTTGCATGTTCGAATGATTTTTTGGGTGGTAAACATCCCAGAGAGGTGGCCACCGCATGGCATGAACAATCATCGATAATTTGGTCGATAAAGGGCATTGGAAAATTGTCTTTGGGACAGGAGTGATTGAGGTCATTAAAATCAGTACAGACGCGAATAGTGCCTTGTTTTTTGTTAACAGGGATGGGGTTGGAGACCCATGACATATATGCAATGGGTTATATGAACCCTGCGGCGCGTAATTTTTCAATTTCGGCTTTGATGGATGCCGCTTTGGATGGGTGTAGTGAATGTTTCTTTTGTCGTACAGGTGTGATATCAGGCCATGTGTCTATACGATATTCGACAATAGAGGGATCAAGACCGGGCATCTCTGTGTATGACCAAGCAAAAATGTCCTGGTATTTCTGGAGGAGAGATTTGTAAGCTATGATTTCTTCAGGAGAGCATGCAGTGCCTATGGTGATTTCCTCTATGATTCCAAGTTTGATGGAAATATCGATTTTGACGGTGGGGGAAATGTTGGCCATGTTGCCTTCTTCAAATGTGTCAGGGGCAGGGATAGGGTTATTGAACCAATCTATATGCCCTTATGGGAGAAAGTCTTTGGTTTTGATTGCGTATATGGAGTTGTGATTAGGAGGCATAAAGGCTTCCTGTGAAAGAAAGAGAACTCTATGATGGAGCGGATCCCATGGGCAATCGGGGGTAGTTAATTCCTCGAGGATGTCTTCGTCACAGTGGAACTGTCAAGAATATAGGGGATCCAAGAGAGTAACATTGGTGATTATCACTGTGTGGTTTTCTTCTGGTGGTGAAGAGGTGGGGGGGTGATGCAAGGGGGCATTGATGGTTTTCTCAACATAAGCCAAATATCAAGATACTATGGGTTGAAAATAGTAGTCGGGCGTAAAATTTCCATGGGGAAATGAACTGGAGAATTAGGGGGATTTAGGGGAAAATCCTCATATAAGCTATCCAGGAACCATGGAGGAGTAGGGAGTGCCTCAGGCTCAGGAGAGAAGATATGAATGACATTAGGGGATGGAATAGGGGAAATCTCTAGTACCTATGGTAGTGAGGTAGGTGTAGGATTCTGAATAAGGGTCATTTAGTGATGCCTGTATTCAAGGATTGTAGGACATTGGTATGTGAAATGATCCAGGGATTCACAGAGAGAGAAAGGGCATCTCATCTGTTCATTGACTGAAGTCGTGGCATAGTGGATGTCCATGATAGGATTACTTGATGACGTGGATGGGGGAGACTCTTGCTGAAATCTCTGGCATACTGTCGTTAGTGTCTATCAAAATTGAGGTAGAGCAGGGAAATGGTAGGTGTAATGGCCATACTCTGAGCAGATGGCACAAAAGAATTTGGTTCACAGCCTTGTGGTACCGGTGGTTGGATACGTGGTGGCAGTACTTGGTGCGTTGGGTGGCACGACGAGCGGTGTGGTTGCTCGAGGAAGTCAGATTAAATTGTGTAACTCAGGGAGAGAGGGACATCGATTGGTGGGGTGTCCTTCTTTCTCATATAGTGCGCAAGGAAATTGAACTTGGGGGGGGGTAGTGTAGTGGTGGGCTCTCGCTTATTCCTTCTTCCCCCAGCGGTAATGGTGGTGTTTGAGAGTGGGGGTGAGGGTGGTATGGTGGGAGTGAGCACTGGTATCTGCATTGGCATGCCTTTGGTTTGGGGAGGAAGGGATGGTTGAGGGACCATATCAAGTGGATGTAGATACCATACTGGAATTTCCAACACCATATTGGGAAGGGTAAGCATTGTGGCTACCTAGAAAGATTGTACGCCTGGTGGGGGGTAAAAGAAGGGAATTTGAATAATGGCTTGAGGGACTATCTCCCAAACTAAGATGTGGCCCTGAGGGAGGGTGAAATCGAGAACAGGTGTAGCTGAATATTTCTCAGGGGGCTCCTGAGGGAGGAGCTCTGTGACTAGTGGGAGGTTCGATAGTAAGGAAGCCTCTGTGGGAGGAAAGGTATCTCCAGTTTCTATTCTATTGGATGGCATGATACAAACTTGTGTTGAGGGATGTATGAGCAGCGGTGCTCCATGGTATGTCCCTAGAAAGGATGGGTATTTGAAAATTATGGGACCCATCTCAATGAGTGGGTAGACATCGGGATTAGTGTGGACAAAGGGTAAGATGTTATCGCTGTTGGAGGAAGGGTTGGGCTCATAATGTGATACTTGATCGATGGTGAGGATCTTCCCATTGTGGGGGGACATCATTATGCAAAACACAAAAGAGGCCACAATATTCATAGCGTACATGTAGCTACGTCTGAACAAGATGTTGTAATCAAGTAGAGTGTCGATAACTTCAATGTCAATGAGGATAGTCTTTCCCTTGAGTTCAATGGGGATGTTTTGAAAGAGCCCCGTGGGAGAGGATGGTGGTCCATCATAAGCTCTTAGAGTGATGGTTGATGGTATAAGCTCAGGGGAGCCAAGTTTCTACCATACAGTTTTGGACATGATGTATGTGGATGCACCTTCATCAATAATGCAGCGATGAACTGTGATGTTCCATATTTTAACCGGTATTTGGAAAGCTACCAGAGCAGGGAGATGGGGCTCCCAACTATCAAGATAAAAGGTGATGAGTCGAGTGTCAGCAGGGTCGACTGCCCCCAGGGTGGAAAATAATGGTTTTCGTTGAGTAGGACATGTTTGAAGGACTTCTAAAATTGACATGGCAGTAGGAGATTGTGCCAAGTCATCGAACAGACTATAATTGTGTGTCATCCTATCCTAATGGTTGTTGACATTTTGTCACAATGGGATGTGAGGAATACAAAGGGGTGTTTCAGTATTAGGGAGTGGAATCATCAAAGGTGGTCCAGTTGTGAATGGGGATGCTTCCGAGGTAGTGGGAGAAGAGTCAGGGGGTGTGTTGTATTGATGACTACATGTTTGTATAAGAACTTCTTCCTCACTAGTGAGGAGGATAGTGAGATCTGCAGGAGTGCCCAGGTTTGTATATTGTCCCATTTGTGGTGGGCTAGGATGCATCTCCTGTTGGGTTTTCATCACCCCTTGGTGTGGAATGGGGTTTTGTAGCACGGATGGGGGTGGTTGTTTCACATATTGTTGTGGGGCATGTTGAGGGGCAGGCGATCCTAGGGTATGTGGTCCATTTCCAGATTCTTTCATCCATTTAACGTCATGGATTTGAGGGAAATGGTGAGTATAATGGCCATACTCACCGCAAAGGGCACAAGGGAAGTTTTTCCAAAGATTGTTGTTATTCTTCCCTTGGTGTTTTTTATTATTGCCCCCCTGGGGGTTCTAGTTCCCCTAATTCTGGTTGATCTCGACAAGTTGGTTCTGTTGGGGGTGATTCCCTCCTGGTCCTGGAGTATTATTGTTTCATTTTTTTCCTTTCTTTTTGGCATTATTCAACTGATGGGTTGGATTTTCTGTATTCGGGTGTTCAAAATTTTGATATTGTTGAATGGGAGAGGGCTGAACAAAATTAACCCCAATGTGTGGGTGTCCTTGTGGTGGAGCCATGGGCTATGGAGGGCCAAGAAATGGAAAGTATGGATTATTTTGTGGCAATGATCCGTAGGGTACATAGGAAGGCATAGCACTTTCACTAGTGCTTAGGGTGTAAGCTAAGGTAGAGGGGGTACCAGAACTTGGTTGGACAATTGGGCGCATTGTGGGTGTCGGTGGGGGTCCATTTATGGGTGAAGGAAGGGAAAGAGGGTATGGTTGTTGATAAGGGGGAGGAGGATAATAAGGGGATCCTCCATATACCATAGGATATTGTGGTGGTCCATACATAGGTGGTTGTTGGGGGTGTGGATTGTGGTGTGTTGTGGTACCAATCAATCCATCCACAGAGTGAGACATCCCAGGTTTGTCCTGGACGAATGGAATGGGTCTCGGGGCATCAGAAAGTATTGTATATAAGTATCCTAACTATGAATAAATGAGTTCAAATTGTTGATCCTTACCGATGGCCTCCTCTTGAGACTAGGGGAAGGTGGCGGCCACATCCTTGGTGAGGGAAACAAGTGATTTGAGAAACCAATTAAGTATTGTTGCTTGGTGGATTCAGCTTTGCATAGACTACGTCGTCGATGCCATTCATGAATATGGTCAACGATATGTGTGGCACAGGTTTGTTTAAACTCTGAGAGCAGTTCGAGACCATTTTCATGACGGATTGGTAGTTGAAAGAAGGTAAAAAATGATTTGGCTAGATATTCAAAGGTCACATGGGACCCAAATTTTTCTTCTACATACCACTTAGTTGATGGGTCAGTGAGCTTGCATTGGAATAACTGCAATTGGACGAAGTCGTTCGTGATGTTGTTTGAAGAGCACCATAAGTGGAATGTCATGATATGGTTGGTCGGGTCATCTCTCACTTTTCCTTCAAACTTAGGGATGTCTGAAGGTAGTTTGGTAGGCATTGTAGGCCATGTGGGGTCGTGCAATATAGGATCATTAGTGAGCTTAGTCAGATCCAATATGTTGAGGGAAGCCAAGTATGGTATTTGGGGTGGCGGTGAAGGATTAGTTCCAGCCATGGTGTGAGTGGTGTGTGTACCTAACCCATGAGGGGGGTTAGGTGGGGTTGTACTTCCTCCTTGGGAAGGAATTTGTCCCCCACTTCCTTGTAAAGGAAAGCTAGTGGACGGTTGACCTTGGGAAGTGGATCCAAGTAAAGTGCAACCAAGCAAAGTTGATCCCAAGACAATAGCACTCATGGGGGTGTGAGAGGGTTGATCCGATGAGTTGGAAAGACTAGGAACTCCTCCTCGAATGGGAGGGAGATTTTGCAAGCGTATGGAATGGTGGGGGTTCTGTGGGTCCCCTATGATGTCTGACTAGAAAAACAAATGTGTGCAACTGATGATGAGAGTAATAAATGAACAATAGACTTTGTATTACTTGGAACTTCACAATATATTTCACAATTGTTTTGTAATCACAAGAGCATCATACATAAATCAATTTGCAAAGAAGCATATATGTGGATAGGGGGATTTTGTCTGCGTGGGAGAATAAAGAAAGAAAATTCTCGTGTCCTAAAAAAGATGAAACATCCTTCCTCTCAAATAACACTGGACCTTCCAATAGCACTCAACAGTGGGGTTTGAAGCCACTAGAATATGAACTAGTGAAGGATGAAATAATCATTTATAATGAGGGGTAGAGGGTGCATATCCTGAAAGTGTTGGCGATATTTCCCAATAGCCAGACAAAATCTGATCAAGGTGCAATTGCAGCCCACAATTTCCACCTGGGTAGATGTCCTAAAATTTGGTCACTAGGTACCTTGGTCAAAGTGTGACATTTAGATTTTCGGCCTCAGAAATGGGTCACAAGCTGGATCCCATCCAAGAGGTGGCTGCCTCAAGGGGGGATGCACAGAACAACCGGACCTCAGCCTTCAACCCTTCACGGGTATCTCCCTTCCTTATGGTGTTAGGAACACTTGACTTGGATGATTTTAAAGTTCCCTATTTGACAACTTCTATTGTTTGAAGATGTGAGAACCAGATAACGGGGAGTTATTTGGATGCCTATCCCCGAAATCCTACCTAGACTAAAAATGTTATTTTGGCACCTCCTGTGGAGGAAAACTTAGTGATTTTTTAGAAATTTTTTAGATGTGGTTGTTCGAGAGATTGGGGGTTTGAACCAATCTCGTTGAAATTAAGTGGGAGTGGATAGTCTCGTTAAGAAAAAGGGTGGGGTGTTTCAGAATTCCTTTGGAGGAAACCTACTTCAACCTCCATGATTCTAGATGAAATTATATGAGTGAGTAGTGACTTTGTGTGTGAACAAGTGAAAGTGTGTCAAATTTTTAATAAGTTAGGTGTCACCTTGCTGCATGTGGACTTCATGTGGTCCTTACAAGTATTGATTACCTAATTTACTAAATGCCATTGGTACAACCTTG
Organism: Picea sitchensis; assembly: GCA_010110895.2. NCBI lineage: Eukaryota > Viridiplantae > Streptophyta > Pinopsida > Pinales > Pinaceae > Picea > Picea sitchensis. Next base: position 12,243 of record SNQJ01S0082214.1, read on the forward strand.
CGAAATTTAAAGTCCCTAGAAAACTAGCATGTGGACATATGGGTCCTTACCAATCCTTTAACTCCCTAGTGTGACTTAATATAAGAAATCTTCAAAAGAATATCCTATATTGTGGACATTTGGGCATGTATGCACCCATTTCAAAACCTTTAAACTCCCCTAGTGATATAATCTAAGAAAGTAAATTCAACACTATCCTATCAGTGTAGCATGTGGGCATGTATGGGCCCTTACAAATTTAAGATGTGTTTGAAAAATAAACTAAGAGGATTCCCTGAGGGGGTTGTTGTCCTCTCCTAAATATTTTGTCTTTAAGGGAGATGAAATATTCCCTCAATCATTTTTTTGATTCTCAATATTTCTCTATGGCACGAGAGAAGAGCATACTCAATGATTGACATTCAATTTCTGGTCCCAATGCAAGTGGTTATACATGTGATATAGAATGATTCCAACTTAACTTTAATCAAAGAAAGCCATCCATGTGGCAAAATGAAAGCAAAAAGCGGATAAATATGAATTTTAACCCCCTAAGTGCCTATGTTTTGACTAACCCTTCATGTGGAGAGGGAATCTAAGTGTGGTGCATATTAGAATTTGCATAGAATCAAGCTTAAGAAGGCTATAAGCCTTCAACATATCACAAAAACCCTTACAATGTGTGAAATTTTGGACAGATGCACGGGTCGCAGAGTAGACAGAGGCGCATGTAGCACCAATGCGCAAATTAAAAATGAAATTTTAGTGTAGGTGCACAAAATTCCATGAGAAACATAGTGAGTTTGGCGCATGTGTTCGAAAAATGTGCCTGTGGGTTAAAAAAACCCGTGCACTTTTTGTTACACGGTCGGGAAGAAAATTTCGGATGAAATTCTCTCAGATCGGCTCCGAATTTAGCTTTTTGCAGGCATTCATGGGCCGATTATGGTTCCTGCAAGTTAAATAAACCAAAAAGAAGTTCTCAAACAACCCAAATGGGGAGGAAATTGATACCTTTCCCCAGTATGGTCACCAATCTATTGTATCATTTTCGTCACCTAAATGAGCAAAAGAGGGACACTTACAAGTCCAGTTGGGTTAGCTAGAAAGGACATAAATGAGTGCAAGAGTTAGAAACATCAAGCACAATAATCAAATAAACAACTAATCTAATAACAATTAAAGAAGCTAAACTAATGTGCATAAAGAAAATATAACAAAAGAAAGACCAATATTCATGCCACCAATGGATAGATTGTATTAGTGGGAAAACACCAAACAAAAAGGGAGACTTATAGGTCCCCTCTTCCTCCAAGGGAGGGCTCTTGACCCCAATTATTGATCTCTTCTTACAAATAACAAACTAAAAGGAAATGGTGAAGAAATCCAAATCTCATTCACTCAAGAGGTGATGTGAATGGCCCAATGAAATTATGCTTATATGCTCCAATGAGGAAAGAGGTTCCTTGTAGGAGAATATAGGCAACATAATAATACAAATAGATTCTTGGAAATATAGTGCACCCATGGCCTCTTTTTATAGAAAATCTTTGAGGCTTTATCCAACCGGTCTTTAGTGTGAACAAGGGGCCCTTTAGGGCACCTCTAGGTCTTTGACCAGCCCCCCACTCAGATTCAACTCGGATTTAGGGGTCAAATCGACTTGGGAGATGAATTAAAAGTGGGTGGGAGGATGACCAAAATCATTAATGCGTCTTTCTGAATTGTGCACAGCTTTTTGCGTCCACATTCCCTCATCGGGCGTATGTGTGCTTTTCCGGAGTTTTTGACTCGCGCATGTGCATGCGCTTCCTTTGCATTATGAGCGCATGCTAATTTTATAACTAGTCGTATAGTTTTGGGCCCTTTGGAAATGCATTTTTTGGGCCATGGATGAACTAATAGGTGTTTGGAGATGTTGGATTCCTGTAACCATTTGCAAACGAAATTTCAGTGATAACAATCCTACCCATCCTCTTCAAGTGCGCCCTGCTCAACAAATGCACCCCTCTTCTCAAAGTGCACACTACTCAACAAATGTGCCCCCCTTCTGAAAGTGTGTGCCCTCTCTACTTCTTCTCCACATTTTTTCTCCTCTTCTCTTCACCTCCTCTCAAAGTGAACAATGCCCCTCCCTCTTCCTCATCTTTTCCTTTAGCCTCCTCATTAGCTTGACCTAGGGATCAAAGGTGGAGATTGAATCTCCCCCTTTCCTTAAGTTCCCTAAGCCACTTTACCATTAATTAGTTCATAAAGTAACTTTGACTTTATAACATAAAGTAAAGTGAGGGAGGTGTAACTTTCCCCCTTTAGTGTTAGGCACATCAATATCACTAGAGGACTACTTTCTAAGGTACCAAAACTTAACAACTCTGTCATTATGGAATCTGATCAAGACTCTACCATGGCCAACTATTTTGAGAGGAGATTAATCAATGAACTATACCATCCCACCATCATATTTCTCATATACTAAAAACTAGTCCTGATGGCAAGCCATATGGAAGGAAGACCCAAAATCTAGTAACCATACACTCTAGCTTGCATGGGTTTCCATTGTTGCAAAAAAGGCACATCCATCATCCTTCTGAGAATATTTTTCATAATCATCATTGGAATCATTCTTTTCCTTCTTACTCCTCCTTTTCTTTCCTTGTAGTTTCTTCTAAAATTTCCAACCTTGCCACAATTCGACCATTTGTCCTTGGACTTTCGAGGAGATTTATGTTTCCCATGGGATTTGGATATGCCCTTTTATTTTTTATTTCCTTTTCCCTTCAATATTCCATGAACATCCATGTCCTTATTAGTGGATTCATAAGATTTTCACATCACCTCCTTTGAGAGTGAAGCAACCATGACCTTATCAAGCACCGACATCTTTACAGTTCTTCTGGTGGTCATTATTAAGTTTTCCCATGAATTTGGCAAGGAACACAAAAGGGTCATACAATGATCCTCCTCATCCATATTCACTCGAGATAAGATCAACTGGGTCACAATAGTATTGAATGTGTTCAAGTTCTTGGATACGAAATCACCATCACCCATTCTCAAAGAAAACAACTTTTTCCATAAAAAGGGATATTAACCAGATATTTAGCCTACTACAAATCCCCTAACTTCTTCCAGATAATTTATGTGTTTTTTTCTTCAAAAACATTGAATAATACATAATTGGCCAATCAAAACCTGATAAGGATTCTCACTTTTCGTTCCCACTGAGAGTCACCCTCAGATTGCAAGAGGATAAGCCCAATACCCATCAGAATGTTTGGTGGATGTTGGTTTTATGAGTGGAGGTCAAATGGACGGAACTCAATACAAGAATGATTTTAACACAAAAATTGGACAAGTAATGCACAGGGAAGTGAGGTCCTCATTAACTTCAGTCAGTGATTTGAGTTTAAGCGTGAGAAGAAGGAAGACTTGGTGAGAGGAGTGAGAAATACTGCTATGAGCATCTGTCTTTCAAGCATCTTGGTGAAGAAAAATGTAGGCACAAGAGCACTCTTGAACTTAAGCTTCAGACACTGAAATGTGTCACGATGACATAATAATCAAACCTACATACCATGCAACTACAACAACTCGACTGGATCCTCCATGTCCGAGCCTTTCAGCATAAGGGGAAATAAGATAACAAAGAAGCTAACTAAACCTAGTCACAACAATACTGTAATCAAACCTACATTACAATAGAACCACAACCCTCAAATGGATCAACATAGTTTAAAAAAGAGATGAAATAGGTTTACTTATATTAATGCGAAAGTCTCAAATTTGATACATAACCAAAGAATAGTTATGGCATCAAAATTACGTAGTAGGGAGCTTGGCTTAACCAGTTAACGACCTTAACAAAATATTGAACTAATCTATTTATACTCAAATCAATCCAAAACTACCAGGGGTGTGATTTGTCCATTCCATTCAAATCCTTTCATATGGGCCTTCTTCTGTCAGACTGTGCGTGTATCCTCCTGTCAGATGAAAACTCAATGCAGCATGGGCCTGCAGGAAAAATCGTCCATTGTGGTACTTCGGGCTGATAGTTCTGTCTCCATGGACAGATCCTCCACGCCTTTATTTATAGAGTGAGTCGAGGTTTCAACCACCACTCCTTTTTCATTAACTGATCTCTCATCGGGATTGGGATGAGGCTTAACGCCTAGGGGGCTGCCATGTGCTTCTCTCGGATTTGTCGTCATATAAACATGTGATTGTGAGGCCGTCAAAGGCGATTTGGATTTACACTGCTTTTGAGCCTGCAATTCACCAACAACTGCCACATACCTCCCTTTTTATACCATGGTCTCAATTGCAGGACCGCTCTAGAATTTTATCGATCGGGCATGTTCTGTCCCCACAATGAAGCGTGGTCGTCGAACTGATGCAAATTTGCGATCTGGGAAACCCTACTACTTTTAGCGCCATCGCTAAAGTTTATTCGTCCACCAATTCTAGGATCCATTAAAATATGTGCATGGAGAAGGTGCTAATCTTGGCGCTTGAACAAGAAAACCTCCCAGAGGATGATCTCCTGCAGCTGACAGGTCGACCTGACATCACAATGATAACATGTCATAGACAGAGGGGTGACACGTGTCACTCGAAAAGGGGTTGAAGACATGTCTAAAAATTCTTCAAATGAGTGTCATGTGTCAGCGCTAACTGGATGCCACGTGTCTCTAACATATGGGTTCCAAGTGTCTTCGGCGCTTGGAGCTCGAGGGGGAAAGAATGTAGATTTCGTATATTTCCAAGAGTAATAAGGGCCCAGAGTGACATGGCGGCCTGAAATGAATGTTGAAGCTTGGAAACGAACTGTGACTGTTTATTTGAGAAGGACACGCAACATAGATATGTGGAGTTCGGGAGAAATTACTTCGGAGGAAAGTGGGAATGGGGAGGCCGAAACTACCGAAGGAAAAAATATCAAAGTTACAAAGTAAATCATGATAGTCCAATGGAGAAGGATGCGTGGCACTTGATCTACAACTCTAGGGCTTCTGCCTAGTCACTAATCCTCGTGCAAATCTGACATGCCAAATACACACGAGCTGTTAATCTGATCGCGATCTACGATTTGGGAAAGCTCCACTTTTGTTGCCACGCGTCGCTCTTGGATGGACCCTGCTTCCTGCTGTGAAGATCAATGGCTCACAATTACTTCGAGAGTTCGGGCTTCGAGACTTTTCATGCATAGCTCTTACAATCCTCCGAAGTGTCGAATTTTCGAAGTGTGGGATCTGCCTCCACGTGTCCTCTAGATTTGGACAGTTGAGATTTACTTCGGGAGTTCGGGTTTCGAGAGTTTTCTTCTGCTTTCTCACGCAATCCTCCAAAGTAAATCTTTCGAAGAGTGAGATCCATTAACGCATGTCCACAGCCTTCAATGGCTCAGATTTACTTCGGGACTTCAGCTCCTCTATCTAGTCGCTAATCCTTGCGCTATTTTGAAATCCCGGTCGCCCGAGAGCCATTGATCTGAACTATTCATGGGATCTCCATTGTTGACAATTGAGCTTGTCTTCTTGCTTGTGTTTCAAGCTCGAAATGGACCGTTCTGAATGTTGCGCTTTGTGCTTATTGTTGTTAATTGTAAAAACAAGGGACTTAAATGACCTAATGTGAGCTCGGGAAATAAAATGACCAATAATTCGAGACAAAATGATGATGAGTGTTAGTCCTTCTTTGAGAAAAATAGAAAAGATTTGGGCCGAGACTTGATCAGGCAAGACACCAAGGGAAACCAGGTCATCAACAAAGGAGGAAAACAACTTTATCAGTCAGAGGGAAAGATTCTAGGACTTGGTGGTGAAGAAGAGAGAGAGAGAGAGAGAGAGAGATGAGGCAAGGGTATAGACTTAAGTATAAACAACAAACACATACGACCCTTGACAACTTCATGCGATAACACTCTACAACACCACCCACTCTTCATCTTTCATAGCAGTGGGTTTGGTTCTAGATACTACAACCCATAAATATCGATCTATAAGAAGATCCTCCATCTTGAGCTTCCATGGCTCAAAATTAGTGCCATTAAACTTCTCCATTTCTAATCTAGACATGCTTGCCAATTTCCTACAACAAGATTTTCTTCTATCTAAGCTCCCACTCAAACCAACATTAGATAAAAAAACCTTCTCCCTAACACCTTTGATCTAAGATGATCAGACTCTAATACCAAATGAAATGAAGGAAAGGTGTGGGCTATGCTTCCTACACTAATCAATGAGAGAAGAATGGGCATAAATTAAATAAACATAGTTGCAGTAATCAACAACAAAGAAACATACAACCATTAGACAATGATTTATGGAGAAAAACTTTCTGAGAGAAAAACTTCACACTTTAAAGCACGCTCAATGTATTATTCAACAACTAAATGGTTACAATACATTACACAATCTTCATGCTCTCAATGAGAACGTTCAACAATAACATAAGGATTATACACAAAGGTAGCATGACAATAAGTTAAAACTCACACACATTATTTTTCTCCAACCCTGTCACTCAATAAATAGTCATAACAAAACCATAAGTCATTTATGGTTTTCCAATTCTACATGTCGAAAATGACCCGCAATCAATTGGCCAAATGCTATTGCTCAGCATTCATTACTTGCTAGTGATTTGCATTTATTCCCTACCAATATTCAAAATTTATTCCATACTAATGCTCAACATTTATTTCGTACTTTACTATAAGATTGCAAAGTATATAATACATATGTTCCAGCAATAATGATAATTGATATCAATTTTGATTTATCCAATTTAAAAATATAATATAATTGATTTAACTTATGAAATTATTTTATAATTAAATAATTTCAAAATTTAATTTAATTTTCATCAACTAAAATATTATAAAATTTAATTTTAATACAAATATTTTAAAACTAAACCTAAAATCTTTGTAAACATATTGAAATCTAATTATATTTAATTAACATAAAAGACAAAACACAATTCTAATTATATTTAAATGGGCATATATATAAACAAACAAAAAAAAAAGAGCGAAAATCGTTATGAACTCGACCTTCCGATTGTCGTAAACGTGTTGAATATTAGGTGATCCAAATCTTTTGAATTGTCATCCCTCCATGTCACATGCTTTAGAAGCAACTCGTGACCTGCGGTTTACGATGACTAAATTACACGTCATCTATTTTGTGATGATTATCACAACTACCCTTATCTGCGTCTGCGTTGTCAACTTAAACTCCAAGAAAAGGTTCAACACGTTAGTATTTAAGAAAAAAAAAATGGAAATATATATATATATATATATATATATATATATATATAT
>SNQJ01S0082214.1:19598-35484 GCA_010110895.2 Picea sitchensis
ATATATATATATATATATATATATATATATATATATATATATATATATATAACTGATCTGTGATGATGAAGTCGTTAAGTGGAGGTCGTAGTAATATATGGAGGAGGGTAAATAAAACAAATTATTTTTGATTTGTGAGATTGAAATTTTGATTTTGTTATAATTTTTTTTATCAAAATTGTTATTTAGAATATTAAAATAATTATTTTTAATATAAAAATAGATTTAACTTTTTTTAATATTTTTTTATTACAGTAATTTTATAATGTTAATAATTAATTTATAATTGTATTAAATTTATAATGCTTTATTGGTCAGATTTTAGATAAAATGTTAGATTTATTTTTTTTTGTTGTTATTTTGAGGAGTTTAAAAAGAATCAATATTTATAATTTATAATAAACATATATTAGGAAAAGTAAAAATTTAAACAATAAAATTATCACAAGATGTAATAGATTTCTAAATCGATTTATAGTAATAATCATAATCATAATAATCTATTTTTAAGGTCATAGTCAAATTAAACATTAAATTGATGTATAAGACTTCTTTGTTTATGAGATAAAAAAACTTTTCCATCCAACAATTTAACTACTAAAATCTACCAAGATATACCTACTCTACCCCTCTGAATTTAATCATATAACCTCCACCTCCCATTATAATAAACTTGACAGCAATATAATCCACAAATATTATAACCTAATCCAATCACAACATGGTACACCCTACAAAAATGTTCTAAGAATCTAAATAAAAACCTACAACTTTAACGTGCGAGAGACTACATGTATCTTCACCCACAATATCCTATCAACACAAATTTAAACATTTTAAAAACGTGACAGGTCTTAACGTTAAACGAGGTGACGTCATGGTCCAAGTGTGATGATGGCCAAAATTATATGCTTTTCTGTAAACAATTGATGTTGATTGAGTAACATTAATAAACTGATTTCACAATATTTCAATAATTAAAAATACATATTTATAATAAAATTTAAAAATATTGATATTTAATAATTTTAATATTTTAAATAAATATTTAAAAAATATTAAAAATACTAAATTAAATTTTAAAATATAAAATTAATTCACAATTTAATATAATTATAATTAATATTTTTTAATTTTATTAAATATTATAAAAATTAGAAATATTTTTTTACTAATTAAAATAATAAATCAAATTTCAATACAAAAATATTATCCTTTTATAAAAAGTCATAATAGTTTTTCCTATAAATATTAAAAAAATAACTAAATCCCTTCTTTCTCTCCGAATTAACTCAACTTAGTCTCGCCTAAATACTAATGCAACCATATTCAAGGCAACTTTTTAAAGTGGAAGAAACTTTTATACTTTTATCCTTAAATTGAACAATGAAAAGCTTTTTCATTCGTATAGTTTATATATATATATATAAATAAAGTTTAAAGTAGTTTGATTTAATGATGAAAAGTTATGAGTTTTTAATCATTGGGTAAGGTTCAATTTTAATGAGGGTAGTTTAATCTAGAGTTCTGGGGATACCTTGGGGATACCTTGAGGTAATGATCGAATGGGTACACTCAAAAAAATTATATTAAAAATAGTGTTATGACCAATGCACACATAAGTGGATCAAAATCCACCCCCATGTCCTTTAACATTTGGTCAACTCTCATTAGTGCAGGTTTCGTTCTATAAGACAACTTCAAAATTTGAAACTCTTGGTAGTAGGGAGGAGACACCCAAAAAAATCTAGCCATTTAAAGATTGGTGTGGTCAATGAAATGTGATCCCCAAGTGATTTTGATGATTTATATGCCGCCTATTTTATTGTAGTAGGGAGGAGACACGAGAAAAATAAATACAAACATTTAAAAATTAGTGTAACAAGACCAAATGTAATCTCTAGGTGATTTAAATATTCCCTATTCCTATACATAAGTGATATGCTAACAAACAAACAAAAAAATATCAAATTTAAAAAAAAAAAATCTAACACAAAAATATATAATTATTAATATCTTATATTTTTATATATAATAATTATTAATATCTTATATTTTTTAAATAATAATATTTATTATTATTGATTATAAAAAATATAATTATGTAGATTATCGTTCAACTCATGGTTCTAGATTCTTTGAGAACTTACTATAATGTACTTGTATACGATGGAAAATGTTACATTGACTACTTGTTAAATTAATATTATAGTAGAAATCTATATAAAGGTAGGTTGGTTTTTTGGTGTAATTATAATATGAAGTGGGAAATCTATATAAAGGTAGGTTCGTTTCTTGTTGTAGTTATAATATGAAGTGGGTTTGCACTGTTTATGTGATTGAACATCCGTGATTAATCACATTGACATGTTGCATAAAGTGAAGTCAAATGATGGTCATTGCCAACTAACTGACCACATGGGTTCCTTGAGTAATGTTGGAAATACATGTCACTCATCGTTACTCATGGTACACCACACCATGTAGAGTACACTATAGATAAAGCAGTCCTAAATGGCTTTCCATACTTGACTATTATATTTTTGACCTATCAGAGTTTGTAAAATCTTGAGAGGGTTGGTGGGGGGCAGTGGTGAAGGTGGAAAAAAATAATACAATTTTATATTTATTGGGGATTAGGATTTGGAAGTGTTGTCTAAGGATCGATAATAATGATAATAATATGTGTTTTCTAAGGTTTGATAATACTATGTTATTTATATGTGTAGGGTTTATTTTCTCTTCATTATATATTTTTACCTTCTACGAAAGTGTCTAGAGTTTCTCTTCATTATAGATTTCTATCTTCTAGAAAAGTTTATGTCGAGGTGTGCATACTTTCGTCTTCTTGGAAGGGTTGATGGTGAAGTTGAATAATGGAATTTAACTCTTAAAGCTTTAAATATTGGGAAAGTGCATTGAATCATTAAGATTGTTATGTGTGAAATAATAAATAAGTGCAGTATAATTATAAAAAATTTATAAGTTTTTGATACTTTTAAATTTTACTGTATCAAAATTGAGATTGATTTTGGAAGGTTTAAAAATTGAAAAAAAAGATTTTAAAATTATTAATGTTATATATATGTTTTTGATTGATTTGACATAGGTAGTTATGAATCTCATCTTTTCATCAACACAACACAAATACCTATTTTAACATTTGGGAAAGACTTTTGAACCTTAAACAACACAAATATCTATTCCTTTTAACATTTGGGAAAGAGTTTTGAATCCTAAACCTCTATCATGCAAGATTAAAGAGTTTACCAATTGATTCTACTAAGACAATTCTTAAAACATTATTTCATTAATTAATATGCATGTTAAAAGCATGTATTAAAGGCATGTAACATTGAACTTGTGTGATTCAATCATCTTAGTCAAAGAGGGTTAGAGTGTGTTAAGGCCCTTGCTTGGATGACTCGGCCTCACTTCCTTAGCCCACCTACTACCTCAATTAACCACCTCCACTCAACACACATACAACCCTCAACTGTCATCGTTGGGATTTGAACCCTCATTATGAGTTGTTTTCTTCCATTTTCCATTATTATGTATATGTGTATGCTTATAAAATCATTATCTCCCCCCGAAAAAAAAAATAAAAGACATAATTAGATATATAATGATGTGGTTAGGTATGTACTTACTATTTGCAAAATAAGTATATGCACAATTCTTATTTATCCAACCCCCCTCTATTGAATCAATATTTTCTATATTTCCTTTTGACCACCTTAGATGCACTATTGATTTCTCTCATCACCCCTCGATTGGCATTATTCCCTCCTTAATAAGCCATGTGACTTGTTTGATTTGACTATGGCGAGTGACTGCATAGACTACACATAGACTATTGAGCACAACAAAATCCATCATAATACGCATAGATGACCCTAAACATACACAATTCTTATGGGTGGCCTCCATTATGTACATTGTGTTCAACCATGCATTATGGTCAATATGAAAAGGACCCATTATTCAAGAGAATGTATACCAAAATATTATGAATATAGAGAGTCATTAAAAACACCTCACAACAATGAATTGAATTTAAGACAATTATATGCTAGTATATATATGATGTAGGAGCCTAGTAGTCTAGCTTGAGTAATTGAGTGCTTTGAAATTCATGCGGAAGCTCTTGGGATCAATCCCTTGTGTTGACTCCCTTTATTATGTGTGTCACTTGATGTTCTTATCAAGTTAGGTGTTATAATCAATGACGATGGGTTTGCACTAGGTACCATTTTTGAAATGGAAGGAAGTTCCCTGGAGTTTCCTTGCAAAGTTTAATTTGGAATAAACACACACACACACACACACACACACAACTTGGGATGCAATGATAATAAGTGCTTAAGTATGTCGAATGTGTTATTCATATATCATGTTATAATGTCACACACTGAAGCAACTAGTGAATGAATGCATGCCACGTAAAATAATGTCGCATGCCAAGTAATTGTTAACTAATGGAAACTATGCACCTGAGTAGATGGTTAGTAAGGACATTTTGAATGCGTCACTTCTCCTCATCACTGTAGAAAGTTGGTTCCTACAACCTCTCTAGATGCCTCAGGTGAGACTTCACTTGCTTGCAGGTGATTCCAAACGGATCTTTGTTTAAGGGTTTTTTTGGTATGTTATTTTTTAACCTAGGGTCTACCCACTACGTGTTAGCATTGAGTGATATTGCAATAAGGTTGTATGAGAACGTTATTTCCAATTTTATGAACACTGAGGGTTGGTAAGAAGAAATTATCTGCAATATTGAAGTCAAGCAAGGTTGTCCCTTGTCCCCTACTGCTTTTGGCATATATATTAAAAAATTACAATATTGTTTGGAAGAAGCAAGTTGTGTTGGCCCAACCCTTACCGACATAGTCATCATTCTTGTTTTTTACATTGATGATATTGTTCTTATGGTGAGGATTCCCCATGATCTTGGAAAACAACTAAGAATCCTCAAGGATTTTTGCTCCAATAAAGGTATGATTTTTAATACTAACAAAACAAAAGTCATTATAGTTAAATCCAATAAGATCATATGTGATGGTTTCATATACGAAAACAACACATTTGAGGAAGTGCCTTCATACAAATATATCAAAATCAATATTCATCAAAAGATCAACTGGAATTATAGCATTAAGAAAAGGATAAATGGAGAGTGGAAATCTTATTATGGGCTTGAAAACAATTGTAAATCAACATATCTTTGGATATGGAATAAGAAAAAACTCCTATTTGAGACTCTCGTTACTCCTATTATTTTATATGGATGCGAAGTTTGAGGATACAATATCTCTAGAGAAATTCATGGAGAAAAATAGATGAGATCCAAAAGAATTTTATAACCTAGATAATCTCAAAATTAAAGGAAATACACCCTATCATATCCTCCTAAGCAAGCCTTTCCCCCATTAAGAGCACGTCTATGACCAAATACCCAATGTAACAACATGGAAGACAAGAGTCTTCCTAAAATTGCTTCAAACTCCAGCCACAACCACCTTTGGCTCAAGCAAGAATGACATAAGGATGCTCAGTCTTGGTTAAACCATTGGGGAATAAAAGAAGAGATCATATGACATAATAAAGATAGTACTAAAAATATTATTACATCAAAATTTAAGGAGAAAATGTGGTGCCATAAAGAGTTAGAGGGAAAATTAAAATTAAGATATTCTAATGAGGTAATCAACCAAAATCTAAAAGATAAAAAATATCTCTCTGTTTTGACAAGTGTAAAGATGAAAACAAACATTGCTAAAATAAGAACAAATTCTCATGAACTCCATAGTGAAACTGAACATTGGTCAATTCCCAAAACGTTGTGGGATAAAAGAATCTATCACCTTTGTGACACTGAGAGGGTTGAAGAAGAAACCTGCTTTATCTTTAAATGTCCAACATATATCCAGAGTAGATCCCAATTTCAAAAGATTTGTCACACTAACAACATTCCTAACCCTTTAACTCATCAAAACTATGGTGATCTTGGAATTATTCTCTTAATGTTTTTCGAGTATAGAAATAAAATTCTAAAGAATTCCAAGTAATCCCTTACCCTCTTAAGATATAATAAGCCAATTCGATCTCATTTAGAGCTCACAAAATCACGAATTCAAAACCAAAACATATCCAATACATTACAAATGGCTTTGGCTAGCTGTTCTACAAAATGATTTTTTTTCGTTGGAATCCGACAATATAAATTTACACGAATCACTATTTTTTGTTGTTCAAAATCCATTTCTGAATGCAGAAATGGATTCAACATGCTGAAAAACTCTCAAAACACTCAGATTCTACAGAAATAATCACTTAAATATGAGTCCAACAATTTCTCACCAAATATCCCTCAAAAAAATCTTTATTTCATAAAATCTTTAGCCTACGACATTACAAATTACTTCTTCTTAACTTAACAAAAAAAATAAAATATTGGTAACAAGTCTACTTATGCATGGTCGAGTAGGTCGAAAACAAATAGTCCCACACGTTGTGAAGAGTGGGTACCTTCTCCACTCATGGTTATATATATATATATATATTAACATTGAATCGGTATGTACCCATCACAACCCACGTTAGCGTTATGTAATCGGACACCTGTTATGGGCGGCGAGTGGAAAAGAGGATTACGAATGGATGGCTGTCGACAAACCCTATTCCTCATGTGAGTCGTATAGTTGTATATAGAAACCCTACGCCACACGGGCCGTCATGGACGACGTAAGCCACTGATCCAAAAGCGGTATATGATTAGGGTCGGGTGACTCATCATTCGCTCAGCCAGGGCCTGATGTCAGCGTGACCACTGAAACCCAAGTCGAAATAAGATCGAGAGGGAGAACGCGCAGCCCCCCTTGGTCATGCTGACTTCCGTCCTCCCAATAAGGTCGGTTTTATTGCGTAACGGTTCGCCTTATAAATGCGAATCTGGCTCTCTTTCAAATCCGTCTCGGATCAGCGGATTGTCACGATAAGAAATCATTGATATAATCATAAATAAGCTACAGGAGAACATATTTCCAATCATATACATTGAGGAATTGCAGGCCCAGAGGGGATTGGATTGGGTTCATTGATGCAGGGCCTCCAGTACAGGCCGGGCGCGGCCGGTTCCGCGCCATGCAAGAAGAAAAGCGCAGCGCTTCAATTGAATAAGCCGTTACAGAGGTTGGAGTCTCCGCTGGAGGCGGTGCAGAGGCTCGCCTCAGAAAACGCCGTGCTCGTTTTCAGCATGAGTTCCTGCTGCATGTGCCATGTGGTTAAGCGGCTCCTGTGCAGCCTCGGGGTCAACCCGGCCGTGTGCGAGCTGGACGAGGAAGATCAAGAGGAGGAGGAGGAGACCCACGGAAAATTGCGCGCCCACAGGGATGATATAGAGAAGGCGCTCTTCAGATTAGTCGGGCAGAGGCCGCCCGTGCCGGCGGTTTTTATAGGCGGACAGCTCGTGGGTGGCCTGGACCAGCTCATGGCCGCACATATCAGCGGAGAGCTTGTGCCTAGATTGAAAGAGGCCGGCGCTCTCTGGCTTTAATAAAGCTCAACTGCTTCGTTTGTCTGGGGAATTTTTAGGTTAATTTGTTTGGGGTTCGACGGTTGTGGGAATTGACCGTAGGGTTTGATCAGTTCTTCTTGTATATTGTTATTTGTAATAGCTTTGATTTCAAAAGCAGTGGGTAGAGCCGAGTTCATTTATTGTTCTCGTTCTTTTCAATATAGAATGAGATTTTCAGGGATCGATTGTTTTTTTTAATCAACTAGAACAAAAATGCCAGGTTTTTTTTTTCTTGCTTTTCAACCAAAATTTTCATTAACAACGGCACAATGATTTTAAATTTTAACTATTGCAGAAGTGTTATCAAATTCTTGAAGGCAGCAATTTCAATGTTTTCCATCTCTTCTGGGTAACAATTGAGATGTTTTTTTTGTCTTGAAGAATTTGATAATTCTCAGCCATAACAAATTAGAGGCATACTGGAAAAAATGTTTGAGATTGTAGATAAAGAGTGTTTAACCTAAATGGATGAAAAGATAGTCAAATCTCATAACCAAATCCCCCAATACATGATTAAAGAGGCAGGGAGGCCCTCAATAGCTCAGGATTGAGGCATTTTTTCATGATCGTTTTAGTGCTTGCAACCCTAAAAGCAAGCCTTGTAACCCATAAACAGTCCAGACATTAAAAAAATTTAAATGTCTTCACTCTGGATTATTAATTGTCTTTAACAATGGATTATAATTTTTTTTAGATCTGTCTATTATGATAAATCTATTCTTCATCCTACTTTCTAATGACAAAATTTTACAGCTCCTCGCAATTACTAAATCTGCTCTTAATCCTATTTTCTAATGTCAAAATCTTACAGCTCCTATCAATTAATTGATCTATTACTATCCTAAATTCTAATGACAAAATCTTACAGTTCCTATCAATTCGATATCTCAATAAACCCTAAAAGGAAAACGGGCCAATCTCATTCGTTTGGTCCAATTTGGATTGGAATTAACGAAACAAAATTTAAAAACCAAGTATCGGAATTTCAAATGGTTACTGAATTTTATCTTCCCAGTTTCATCCGTCGGTTTCCACCAATATAATCGAAAATAAATGAATCTAGAAAAGCAGAACATATTCTGATTCTTTTGGTCTAATATTGATGGGATTGAGCAGGATTTACAGAGTCCAAAATACAAAAGACATGAATTGATCGGATCTGTCAATCTCCTTCTAAATATGTCCTTATAGATTGATGAATTAGACTGACAGTACTACATGGGGTCATAGCAAGTTTCCTTGAATCAGAACCAATACTTTCTTGGGAAATACTCAAATCAAAACAAGGCTGTATGGCATTCTGTCATTTGTTTTTACAGCTGTGGATGAAGAAATTTCTTAAATCACCGCTCGACTTCAATACCGAAAGTGGCCGCTCGCCAGTGAGGGACATTGGCTCGACCATCTCCCGTGAATGCTATCGCTTCATGATGTTGGCCTGTGGCCCAAAATGGGTACGTTTCAATGGCTGGTGGTCCAACATGGGTAGGCAACATCTTATACAACACGTAAAAGACTAGGGTTTCATCGCTGTGATTGATAAGACCGTCCAAGGGTGGTGGGATTACTGTTTTGTCAAGTACTTGACTACAAGATGACGAAGTCCACACGACTAAAAGCTATATCTACCATTGTTTGAATCAAAACAAATTGCATGGATCACTATCAGAAAGAAAACAGCGTTCCGTTTTGATTTGTACTCTAATTATTTGAAATTTTGGTAGATGACGAGTTACTCTCTCAGTTTGGCTGATATGAAATTTTAGAGGATGATGGATTACTCTCTCAATTTGGCTGATATGGAACGGAACATGGGATGACATAATCCCGTCCCTTTGATTGCGAAAAAAAAAATGGAAGTACTAAAATTGAAATTTTGGTAGATGATGGATTACTCTCACAACTTGGCTGATATGGGACAGAACATGGGGATGGCATAATCCCGTCTCTTAATTATTCTCCACAATTGGGACCTCTTAATTATTCTCCACAATTGGGACCTCTAATATAATAGGTTAAAATGTGGTTTTTGGTGTAGTCTCTAGTCTCATGTATGTGATTAAGGTTAGATATTTCTAAGAAGCACGTGATCTCATTGTGAACTTAGCTAGTAGAAAATGAACACACAAAATTTGAGAGAGAAGAGGAGTAGAATGAAAGAATTGTATTAATTGCATGACAAAATGGTAAAATACACATGATATACTCTACACTAGAAAACTAACTGGCCATAGTAGTGATCTAGAGAGATTAGACACTCACGGATAGACTTTGGAGTGAACTGCCACTTAGTCCTAGTTAACTAACCATGCGATAATTAGTTAACTGACTAATCACTAGTGGAGTGAGGAGAGAATCATGCATGCACATGTGTGGCACCTTCTTGGTGATGATTTCAAGGTGAGTGTGCATTCATGGTGATGAATTGAGTTATGCATGCAACACTTGGTGATAATACCAAGGTTGCTATGCAAGACTCCACTCCACTAGTCTAATTGAGGTGTAACTGACTCAAGAATTAAGAGGATGTGATGCCCTCATCTAGGGGAGAATATTCTCACTTAGGGGAGAATATCTCTAACCAGGGGTGCCCTCAAAATAGACTAGTCAACCTAGGAAAACAAATACTAGGTGAGTGTGTAATATCTTGAACACCCCCCTTGAACACTATTAGGGTGTACATGATGAATTGGTCCCAAAAACCAAGGCTATGTTAGGTACCCATTGTAAATCTCATCTAAGAATGAAACACTGGAAAAATAGAGGAAAGAGGGAAAATCTCATGGGAAACCCCCGCCCCCCCCCCTCCCCTCAAAGTACAATGCATCAAAAATGAAGAAGGAATAAAGAAAATTGCTAAGCAACTGTGTCCTTCACTCCAGGACAATCATGCAAAAGGTGGAACTTCTTCTCAGTAAATGTCTTGGTGAAGATGTATACAGTGTGTTCGGTGGATGGATATACTACAAATTGATGATCCTTTCATGTACCAGTTCTCTGATGTAATGCATATGGATCTCAATGTGTTTGGTCCATTATCGATGCACTAGGTGTTTGCGAAACTTGAGAGTACTGGGTGAGTGCAAGCTAATGATGGTCTCTCATGACGCATTAGTGGCAATGCAAACCTGGAAAACAACAATTTGTTAACTTGAAGGGATTATTCACCTCAACCTAGCGCATCTCCTAGTAAGCTCAGTTTCAATTTTTGAGCATTTTCATTTTCTGGTCATTTTCTTAGCTGTAGGTCAAGATGTCTGCAAACACCAAGCTTGTTGACAAGTTAGAAGGTTTGGAAAATTCCCGTACATGGAAGTACATAATTGGACTCATTCTTGAAGAGAATGACCTTGCAAAATTCATAAAATAAAATGTACCGAAACCCGAAGAAGATGAAGCCAAAGAGAAGTACACAAAGTATATGATTAGGGATAAAAGAATAATTGTAGATTCTATTAAATACCACTTGATCCCTCAAGTGTCAAGGTTGATCATGAAGGTGTATGCAAGGGATGTGCACAAGGAAAGAATACAAAGAATCTTTTTCCAAAGATCGACAATAAAGAACAAGGAATTTTGGAACTTGTCCACTCATATGTATGCGTTCCAATGCCATCGACCTCTCTAAGTGGGTATGTATACTATGTATCATTTATCGATGATTAATCTCGTAAAATTTGGGTTTATTTCTTGAATTCAAAAGATGAAGTACTTGGAAAGTTCAAGGAATTCAAAGCCTTGGTATAAAATCTCTCTAAAGGAAATCAATAAACTCACGTTAGACAATGGAGGAGAGTACACCTCAAATGAATTTGGAATATTTTGCAGATATGTCGGGATTAAGAGGGACCTCACCACTCCCTATAATCCTAAAAAAAATGGTGTAGAAGAGAGAAAGAATAGGATGATTATGGAAGCAGTAAAGACTATGATTCATGATCCAGAATATATTTGCAGAACAAAATGAACACAGATTATTATCAAAAGATGCTTAACACATAATAACAGATATACATTAAAACTTGTTTCTATTCAATAAGGAATAAGATGAAACTGTAAAATGCAGCGAAAACAAGCTTGCTAGAATGGTGGCGACTTATCTATGAGAAAAGATGTGATAGATGCGCTCATTCACAAGAAGATGATTACAATGAGGCTTTGGAGGCCTATTTACAATAATTAGGAATGTCAAAAACCCTAGACATCCAAAAAACCTAACCCTATGAGATGAAGCGCCATAAATCATGTGGGCCCTGTTTGGGTAAGTTAGTACATCAACTTCTCGAGGTCATAACTTTTACATACGATCTTCCTTTTAGGCACACAATATCCCATTGGAAAGTTCTATCCAAGGAATACACATTTTTTTGCTATCTATCGAAGGTCATTCTAATTGTGGTGAGCCCTAAAAAACTTTGTTTAGGGCCTCAAAACAGCCCCGCAAGTCAGGGACCCGAAAACTAAGGAAAAAACTGCCAAATTGGAAAACTGCCAAAATGAGCTAGTTGGAATAGGTGGGAGGCCACCGAAATCCATCTGGATCAATTCATGATCAAGATATTCCAATGCACTTATGGGATGGAGAAACAAGAACAACAATATATGTCTAGAACAAATTATCCCATAGTGCACTTGGACTCAAAAACCCCGAAGAAATGTTCACCGGAAAGAAGTCATAAGTAAGCCATCTCAAAATATTTGGTTTTTTAGTATTTGTACACATTTTGAAAAAAAAGATAACTAAGTTGGATCCTTCAGGAAAGAAGGGAATATTTGTTGGATATTGTGAGGTCTCTAAGGCCTTCAAAATATACATACCAGGTTACCATAATATTGAGATCAACAGAGATGTAATATTTGATGAAGATGCAACACTCAATAGATCAAGGAAATTCAAGTTAGAAGAAGTGTATGAAGAAGAACTTGTAGCTCCCAGAGTTGCATAACCCATGAATGAAGTTGCAGTTACCCATGATGGTGATATTCAAGAAGATCATGATATGATAAAATCTTAAGAACAATAATCTCCTCATATAACGATCTCTCAGAAGAGAAAGCCATCTTGGACTAGAAAACTTATTCAAGATGTGGAGAATTATGGTTCCCCAGAAGGAACCATGAGAAAAAGAAATAAGCCTAAGCCATTCTCCAGCTATGTGGCCTTGATGTGTGATTTCATAGATAAGGAACCTACTTGTTTTGAAGAAGTCGTTCGACAAAAAGAATGGATGAATCCCATGACAGAAGAATACCATTCCATTATAAATAATGATGTGTGGGAAATAATTCCCAAGGAAAAGAACAAATATGTGGTATATTTCAAGTGGATATACAAAATAAAACATGCAACAGATGAAAGTATTGAAAAATATAAGGCAATATTTGTGGCTCATGGATTTTCTCAAAAGGAAGGTATTGACTATGAAAAAACATTTTCTCCTGTAGGAAGATACACTTCTATTAGAACCATCATAGCTCTTGCGGCCAAAATGAAGTGGAAGTTGCACCAGATGGGTGTGAAAACAACTTTCTTAAATTGTGTTATTGAATAAGAAGTGTACATAGAACAACCACAAGGGTTTGAAGTTTAAGATAGAAACACTCATGTCTGCAGGTTGAAGAAAGCTATGAGAGCTTAGTATGGTAGAATTGATAGTTTCCTGACGAGATTAGGATTTACCAAGAGTAAAATTGATTCTAATGTTTACTTCAAGGTTATGAATGATAATCCAGTTGTGTTGCTACTATATGTGGATGACTTATTGTTGACAGGAGAATAAAATCTCATCAAATATTGCAAAAGGAAGCTCACTACAGAATTTGATATGAAAGACCTAGGCCCAATGCATTATTTCCTAGGTCTTGAAGTTTGGTAGAGCCCATAAAATATCTTCCTTAACCAAGGGAAGTATGTAGTTGAAATACTTAAAAAGTTTGACATGTTGGAATGTAAAGCCATGGCCACCCCCATGGAGATGAATTTGAAGCTCTTGGTTGATACTTCATCAGAGTTAGTTGATGCTACTCTATATACAAATTATTGGTTAGTTGATGTATCTGATGAATACCAGGCCAAATATATGCTTTGTTGTGAACACCTTGAGTTAGTATTTGGTGGAGCCCAGACGTGTTCACCTTGTAGATGCAAATCATGTGATGAGATACCTTAAGGGTAAGTTGGATTATGGTCTCTATTATACTAGAGATCATGAATTCAGATTGTATGGTTATACTGATTCAGATTGGTTTGGAATTATTTTAGACAGAAAGAACACTTTAAGATTCTATTTCAATTTGGGTTCATCCATGACTTCATGGAAAAGAAGGAAGAAACCCAATATTTCTCTCAGCACGACATAAGAAGAGTACATTGTAGCGTGTTCCGCCAGTTGTGAAGCCATATGGATTCATAGGTTGTTGACATGTCTGTTCGATATGGATATGGAAGATACCATGATTCTATGTGATAACCAAAGTTGCATAAATATGACGAAGAACCTAATGTTCCATGATAAGATGAAGAACATAGAAATCTGGTATCACTACATTCATGACATGGTGCAGAAGGGATCTGCAAAGCTCCAATATATTGGCACATATGAGCAGGTTGCGTATGTGTTGACTAAGCCTCTGTATCCTGTGAAGTTTAAGTACTTCTGATACAAGCTTGGTGTATTCCAAAAGGACCTCCCTCGAAAGGGGGAGTGATGTTAATGATACTATGGTATCTTGACCAACAACGCGTAGCTCAGTTAGGATTTTATATCTTGGGGGACTGATCATCCCTGGACAGATCTCGAAGTTACGGTAAGGACAATCTATCAGAGTACCTGTTCATGTATATTCCAATTATGGTTAGTAGTGGTAGCTTAGTTAGGATTCTATATCCTAGGGAATCTTATGATTCCTAGGAATATCCTGAAGGTCCGGTAAGGACAGTCTGTTAGAGTACCACAAATGTTGTTGTTGATGCACCTGCCTCATTCTATTACCACACACACACACACACACACACACACACACACATATATATATGTTGATGATGTTGTTGTTCCAACTTCATGTTGTTGATGATGGTGATGTTACTTCATCTCCGCGTTGTAGATGATGATGATGCTTAGTTTCTACTGATGTCGATGATGAGAAAAACTTTTGATTATTTATAGATGTGCCAGTCAATGTTCTAGATGTTGATGATGATGCTTCCCTCTCCTTCTTGATGATGTTGTATTGAATCATGTCAGTAGAACACCCTTCTCGTTAAGGAGGAGTGTTGAATTATTGTAAATTTGAAGAATATTCTACTTGTATTTGAGTCATTATTGTATAGATCAAATAACCTTTTATGGATTGATCAAGTCGGGTCTTGTATAAGATTAAATCCCATTTTGTATATTGGTCAACATGTATTTGTGTGGTGGTATTTGTAAAGTCATCCCCTAGTAATTGTAAAGTGGTTTTAGCCACTCCAAGGAGAAGTCGGCTCCACCAAGTGAAGAGACACAACCCTAGCGCCAACTCACAACTTGTATTTATATGTGAGGATGGTCTCTCATTTTAACACACTCATTCACTCATCTAGTGCACATATATTGAAGACAGTTGTAGTTGCAGGAAGAATTCTAACTAAGGAGAAGAGAGGGGCATGGTTGGTCTTGGTTTGTCTTTGGTATTTTGGTCTTAGTCTTCGAATTATACTGGAAATCTATTATTGAGGAAGTTTTGTTGGGTTTTCTTCCCCATGAGGGTTTCCTAGGATAAAATGTTGTGTACCTTGTGATTGTGTTTCTTTCATTGATCCTCTCTATACTATTGTTTTGGAAATTCATTGAATGCTCATGAAATTTAGAAATAACCTAATAACAACGATAAAAATTAACAGGTAAGACCTAGACATGGAAATATTTAGACATTACAAGGCATGTAAAGACCTAGATATAGAACTTACCTTGACATGCCTGAGACTCTCACACCCACTCCCTCTCTATACCCCCCCTCTTCCACTCTCTCTCTCTCTCTCTATGCCCCTTTGTCCCTCAGCTCCCTCTCTCTTCCACCCCTATTCCACCCTTTCTCTCTCTTGTCATTGTTAGTCTCAGTCTCAATCTATCTACCCCTCTTTCTCTCTCTATTCCCCCTCTATGTCTCCCTCTGTATCCCCCCTTCTTCTCATTCTCTCGCTACCCCCCTTATATGTATCCCTCTTTGCTTCCCTTTCTCTCACTATCCCTCTCTCTACCCCCCTCTCTTTCTCCCTCTTGTCCCTCTCTGACTCTGTCTATACCCATCTCTTTTTCTTTCTCTCTG